>JAOBRG010355041.1:0-13079 GCA_027574985.1 Umimayanthus nakama
GGGAGCTTTGGCACAACTGTTTTTTGTTTGCTAACACATCTTTTGATTTTAGTTAAGTGACATCACGAGTGATGGCGTCATCATAAATTGTCACTTGTGTGTTGACTACAAAAGTGACTTTTTTTGCTAAAAGAGCGACTACGTTCGCCTAAATTCTAACAACTTTACATTATATCTTGCAATTTTGTTGGTTCAAATCGCTAAATGTTGTTTTCTTACCATTTTCAACGTTTAATTCGAAAATCCAAAGTTTCGAAGATTCAAGATGCCGGCCGCATTAACGACATTTACTTTGTAGTGGCTGCGATGAAAACCTTTCAACTTCAACTTTCAACTTTAACTTTCAACTTTGTTTTAATATCAATAACGGTATTTACATTTGTTTATTTACTGACTGATCGCAAATAGCTTAGTTAATCGAGGCAGATTAGTTAGCATATATAAAGAACATACTGAAGTTGTTTTAATTTACATTTCGATTTAGGAAACCAATTAATTACCACGTCGTTTCAATTAATTGAAAGTACAAAGAGAGCTCTTTATATATATACAAAATATCAAGTCAATCGGATGGAAGTTGTCAGAAATAGAAGGGTCGGGGTCCGATCAACCCTCTCCTCCTCCCCCCCTCCCCTTTAATGCCTTCGTGTAACATTTTTGACGTTATGCCTTCTAGGGTTAACAAATATTACAAGAAATCGCGTGGGATATGAGCTTTAGAAAGCAGACGAGGTGCCAAGCACCGAATCAGCTATCATGCCCATATCCAACAAGCGTGACTGGTGTATACTTTTTGTTAATACCAAACACAAGATAAAAGAATCTCAAATTTTATTTTCCAACGAGTTTTTGGCTGTTTTCAGTTAAAGTGTCTATAACCTTTTAGCAGTTTTAATTGATTTAAGCAATTTTTGGTACATGCTGAGATGAATAGCAAAAAGAAAGACCTTTGCTTCCAACCTCAAGCAGACACACTTCTTTGAATTGACCGAGCCCAATGTATTCTTGGGGAATGGTGACTTATGACTTGTGCGTGACGTCACACAAGTAACCTTGCGTCTTTCCCTCTTGGTTTTCCTTGTTGCTTCGCATCGTTAATGTGTCTCTTTTTCACTTTAGATTAGCTCTTTTGACGCGATCCATAGCAAAACTAAAAAGTACCGATGCAGTTCTTTTCAGGCTTATGGGTCACTTTGCTTACGTCACCAGACAAATTTAGAACCCAGTCTCTAATTTCATTATGCACGCGGCCAGTTTTAATTTGTGTTCACGTTTTCCTAACTTTAACGCTTAATTTCAGTGGCAAAAACTGATCGAACCGGAATTTTTTTTACCTCATATATCAGCATGCTCGAAACTGTATAAATCAACCAAAACTGCAAAAGGGCTATATTTGGGCAAATACTAGGGTATAGGATTTATTCGGTAAGTAGAGAGCCAATCACGTTACCAGAAACTCAAAACATGTACCCAATGTTTGATACTTAACAATGACAGTTATGTTGGCCCCAAGGGAAAAAGATATATGACAGTGTAGGTTTTCTTGAAACCAGGCTCTACTCTGATAATGTATGTCATTTAACAATTATAGGCAAAAACTGTTTATTTGGTTAACTGGTTATCTGTATTATGTTTTTATCCAATGGAGTCCTTTCTAGGAGTAGAGGGCGACTTCTTCGTCGGTCAATGAACATCGACTTGAGAATCTTTCTTTTTCTCCGAGCTAATGGTGGGCGACAATGATAGTTCGTGATGTGATTAGGTGTTGTCGGAATTCCTCACTGGTTCTGAGACGTTTGTCGTACTTCATGCACATCAATTCTCACAAAAAAACAACCCTTTGAACTTCTATAATGTACTTTGGGCCAAAACTGCATTGTCATTCGTGAACAAAGTGAGATTTGTGGTACATTAGTTTTGTTTTTCTTTAAAACTTAACAAGGACTTTATATCTTTTCGTCAGCCAAATGACTTCAAGAATTGCTCTGGGTGGAAATGTCCAGTTTGTGTACTAACTTTTTCATTTCGTTTTCAAACTTGGATTCGTTTTCAACTCTGATTATTCAAAAAAGCTAGACAAATAAGATAAAATTGACTGGTGTTTGTTTTTGGCAGGTGCACCGGTTTACGAGAAGGTACCAGACCAAGAGAGCGACCGGGATGTACCAATCGATGGGGGCGTGGAAGCCATCACTGCTTTGTCCCACTCCAACCAAGAGTATGACTGTATTTGGACTGGGGCTGAAACCGATCAGCCTTTTCAAAAGGAGAACACTGAACAGCTTGGAAGTGGTAAGTGTTAAGGTTTATACCTTTCTAATGTGTTAGTGCGAGGTTGGCACTGTTGTTAAGATCTCTGACAGCCAGCTAAGAGGTAGACCTCGGGCTCAATCCCCCGGCCAGGTCGAGGGTTGAATTTTGGGCGACCTTCTTTCACCATACTGTCCGTGGGCAGTGACGTTAAGCCGTTGGTTTAGCCTCAACGTTCTATCCGGAGACTGAAAGAACCCGCACACTTGTCAATAAGAGTTTGTTGAAGCCCGTCGCTGTGGACTTTCTCATCTACAAAGCCTAGAAGGGATCACGTGTCGTGTTGCCTGTGCTCCCACTGATTATTGTAAAATGTTGTAAAAAAAAATGGTAAGACTTATGTAGAGCTACATACTACATCTGGTCTGGTCAGCCCCAAGCGTCTTTTTGATGTTAGTTTTAAAACAGACAAATTTAGAAAAACTCGAACTACAGTACAAGCAACGCTGCCAAGTGTTATTAAAATTCACACAGTCTTATTCGGTAAATAATACTAATTTTATCTTTTTGTCTAGTTAGCCAGTATTATTTCACTAAACTTTATCGCAATTCAGCCGTAAGTCTGCTAGGTTTTAAACTTCAACAATACAACTACAGTTCAGAACATGTCCACTTTCCCTCCCCCTCCCCATTTAAACATATAATAATTAGTTTTTTTTTCACTTCCATTTGAAGAGTTTTACGATTACGCCACACCAGATGGGCTGCCAGGTAACGGCGATGTTCAAGACGGGATGTACGATGTTCCTGAGTGTGAGTTCGGCACGGTGAGACCTCTACCAGGACAGAACTATTACGAGGAAGCCGGTGCTGTAGTCCAGGGGGAGGAAACAGGCGGGGCAGCCGACCAGGAGAGACAGGATACCACTAATGACGTAACAGCGAACCCTCTTTATTCGTTCTCTTTCACATGAGGCTCTGGGAATTCGCCTAACTGAACAACGGTCCTTTAGTTGCAGACTTTATGACTATACGAATTTATGGCTCTTGGAATACTTTGAAAGAAAAATTCCTGCAACATCTTAAAGCATGGAAAAAGAACCATACTCGATAAATTCTTTATCATACACCACTTTTCGATTTAAAAAGCAACACCTGCCTTGTTTATCAGTAACAAATAGTTCTTGCACTGGCCAAATTTTCCAACACGCCCTTCTAAGTCATACGGCCTGCCCCTTACAAGATAATTGTATCGGGAAGAAAAGGCATAAGCCTGGAAAATTTATCCACAGCTGAAAAACGCTTAACAATGCACACTCATTAGTAGGACGCATTTGCGAACTGGGCAAAAAAGAACCTTTAAAAATGTTTAAACGTGTAAGCTGACATTTTTGTACCCAGAGGCTCTGACCGCATCGTTACTCGGAAGTTTTCTGACTTTTCGGATCGTGTAATCTGAAGTTTTGGGCATCATTTGTTTTTCATGCACCTCAGATTTGGCACAGCTCGGTTAAATCTTTTTAGATTAATCACGGAATTTCAACGTCATCTTTCGCAAAGTAAGTAGTTTCGGTCTGTCTTAGGATTACCGATGCGGCAAGAGCCCTTCGTTTTGTCACAGGCCGCGGGGGAACTGGGTGCGAATAGAGAAAGTATGGACTCCATGATTGTGAACAAAATATTTTTAAAAAGTAAAGAGAAACGGACGTTATTCGGTCTCCTAGCTTTTACGGAAAAAATGTCAAAGTTACGTCATTCAACGAATACGGCAAAACCTTTTTTTTGTGTGTGGAATAAACAAAGGACCGATGTAAATATGTGATTTATGCCGCTGTGTTACTAAACAGTTTAAATAACCATCAGCATTTTAATAAATGAAATTTTAAACTTTACAAATGATTTGTGCTTTGTCCTTTGGCGAAAGAAAAATCTATTAGTCTGTCTTTCGGGAGGGAAGTTGTAGTAACACCCACCTTGTGGTTTTTCCTTGTGCAATTTTGCACTTTAGTCAAGATTTCCATTTTTTGTATCTTCAGTACATGTAATATAGTTCGATGATACTTCATAACCATAAATCGTACCCTTAATTATAACCTAGATTCAGTTTATGATAAATATTTGGTCTAGTAATGCTGCACTTTCAGATTTGAAGAACGTTTAGCCTTCTTTTTTAAAAAATCGCAAACATTTTTGCATGTTTCGTAGGGTGATTTAGATCGGATGGGGTCAATGCTCAGCAGAAAAAACTAGTTTTTTATTGTTAAAACTAGTTTTCTACCTCTGGAAAGAAATTATTTCCAATTGTTCCCTTATTTTTAGCCTTCATCTTTTAAAAAAAAAAATAGTCTGTGCTCATTTTTGGTTACTACAGGAAAGGTTAATTCACTGTAAGGGATATCTAAAAGATATAATCCCAGTATTTTTTTAAAACATATAAAACAAAATTGTGCTTCGATAAAGAAAACAATAGACATGTATACAGTGAACTCTTAACTGCGACAATGCACTTCATGAATACAATCTGAAACTTTAATGCAATTTTTTAATTTTAGTTCACAAAACAAATAAATCAGCATTGCTTAGTGTAATAATTAAAGTTTAGATTCTTTTATTCCATTTTAGATTTCTAAATCTTGAACGTAAAACGGCTTACTTCTCGACTATTGCTTACAGTTGTACTAAATCCTCACGAAAAGGCAAACTTTTGTAGTAAAGTATTTACATAGATTTGAAAAAGTTTGATGTAGTACTGCATATGATGTCAGTAAATTTTTCCCCTAAGTTTCTACTATCTCTTGTTGCCTCAAACATCATATACTCGGACCGAATATTTCTATCTGGATGGACAAATGAAGTATGTAAAAGTTTAATTCATCCGTGTTTTATACCATTTTAACTTTCAACCACAAGATACAGATGGTGAGAAGGGGTTCTTTAAATCGCTATTACATCAACTTCTGTCTGAAAGATATCAATCGTTCAAGATTTATGTTTATAATCTTTAAAAAAAATGGCAATAAAGATATTTTGATTTCACAGACCATTTTCCCGCCTAGCTTCTTTGAGGATTAAGTTGCACTAAAGGCCATCCATGATCTATACGATACGATTTGATACGATACGATTTATGTAATAATCGTGTTGCTGTTTATAGACTGAATTGCGTAATTGTTTTGATAAGTATGAAACTCATGACGTGTAAGGCTGATAGAGTGAAATCGGATTTATGTAAGAATCACTTTCAAACATGAGGCAATGCAGGAACACAAAACATGACGCGATTCAGAACCTTTGTGCATGCACCGAAACACGTAGTTCTTAGATAAAGTTAAAAATGTGAATGGGTAAATTTAAAATTTTTCAGGTTCAGTCTGAGTCGTAAAACAGTGTTAAGTTATCTTAGAATAATGGCGGTCAACAATATTAACTGATTCACCTCCTTATTTCGTATTTTGGCGAGAATGTTGCAATTTCCTTGAATTTAGAGATAATCTAGCTTTGTTCCTAAATACCTTTTTTATTACGTTTTATCATTTAAATGTACATTATACATGTATTTTATCAATCGAGAATGATCCAGAAGTACCTGAAACATCAACTTATTACCAACCCAAGTTGTATATAACTAATCCGACGAACAGTTCCTTCCATAAACAACGAAATATTTTAATGTCGATAACACCACAATAAATTGATAATGTAAAGTCAACTTATAATATGTTTCCAACTAGCCAGGTAATTCATTGCTTCATTTTATCAGACCTCTGTTTACAGTGCTTTCAACCATCGGATGCCGATTAATGCTAAATGAACAAAAGTTTAAAGTTCTGTATCTTTTTACAGAGAATCGTTAAGTACGTGATGAACAGCCTCAATAAACACATCCGTGACTTCCCAGCGCTACGTCTTACATTAATAAATATTTTCCCTTTAACGACTGTTGTCTGTTCCGTTTTCAGCAACTGCTTTCTTTTCCAGAAATCAACTTAAAATATGATGTCACAATAGCATACTTCGTTTAAACTTACCCTTAAGCAAACCGACAATAGTTTCAAACAAATTTTTTTTTCCCTTTGTCGCTGTGGCTATTGAACAAGTGGGCACTTGAGTTTATGACAGCTTGGCAGAAAATAACAATTGATTTTATTCTGATATTGTATTAGATCACACCCTAACATTGTAATAAAAATTCCGCCATTCAAAGGTTATCTCTTTTTAAACACCGAGGAAGTGATTTCAATTTGCATTGACGATTTTCCTCTGAAACGTTCAGCTAATAGGCACATTTTAAAAACTGCGCAAGAAGTTTGTCTGGTTTTGTTTTCTACTGCACTGTATACACTACTATCTTAATGGAAAACTGAATGAAGCGCAAGCCGACACTCACAGATAATTTGTTTAAAACGCGCAGAGAGCGGCGTGGGTGTTTGAATTATGTTTTGAAAAGCCACAAGCTACTCCTAATAGTACAGCAAAGCTTTTCATAGTACCAGTTGTTGACAAACAACAGAAACAAAGAGCTGCGAGATCACGAGCAGTACCAAGTGGCAAATGGTAGCTCGTCCGTTTTGCCGTTCACAAGATTATTAGAAGACTGTCTATAGAAAGCAACAACATGAAGAGGTGTGAGTTTGTATGGTTTTTACTTGTTTCCACTTGTGGATCATTACTGGCAGATAACATTGTTATTACACGCAACGATTTCATAACCTGGCCGGGGACATCGCAAGACACATTTATTGTTCCCAGTTCGCAGTGCGCTGAAGGTGAGCCGCGGTGTGATTCTTTTGGAGCTACTCAAGCATTTTCAAGCTCAGAGCAAACTCCAAACTGTCGTTGTATTTGTGGCAAGGACGGCAGGATCCAAACAACGTTCTATTTTCAAGAAAACTCATGGAAGTGTATTCGTGATGACATCCTCCGTAATCACAGTGGTGAGTGCTGCCGCGCAAACGGCTTTAAAGTGCTGTGTTCGTTATCACTTGAGAATGCGCATCGTTTCTAGCTAATAACAGGTTATACATTTGGTCTGCGTCTGTAAAAATTTAAAATGTCTGTCACTTCAGGACTCTCTTATTGAGCCATGCAATAACCAAATTGGAAAATTCTAACTTTGGTGTTAATTTAAAAATTAAATTAATATGAAAGATTCATATGTGAGCAATTAAGAAACCAGTATTAATTTCTGATTCTCTTTGAAACTGTTGCTGGCCAATCAGCCTTCCATTCTCATTTGAAGGAAGATGTTTTTGCTTTTGTATGTCCATTACGTTTAGTTAATCATTTTTGCCTAAAAGGTTGGATTTTACTTGGTATAACCCAAACGAAATATTTTTATAGCAAATTTATCTTGCTTGTGTTGGCCTTTTTAATTAAACTCCCAAAGCACGCATGAAATAATACTTTAAATGCATAACATTTTATAGTGTACAAATTAATTAATAATTAATGAAATTTGTATATCACACTTTATATTTCGACGTGCCATCATACAATGGCCGATCCAGGTTTTTGTTGTGGCGGTGACCATTCTTTAACGTCCCCCCAATTTTGTATAAGGAGTTCCGAGCTCACGTGTTTTGATGATCAGAAAGGAACACTCACCCCCCTCCCCCTCCTCCTACTAAAGTCAGCGCCCGAAAGCCGCTTCAAGATTTCACTCGATGACCAAGGTATTTAACAATTAACCCCTGGGAAGGGGAAGGGATTCAGAAAAAAAGTTGCACATAAAAAATAAAGCTTTGTCATGTAAGTAGCTTTTGGTTAGCTAAATACTTTTTGTAACAACAAATAAGTTTTAAAGAAAAACTGTTGCTTTGACACGGCTTCTGCCATTGCAACAGTTCTTAATTAAAATTTGATATTTGCTCTTGAAAGTAATTAGCTGGCCAATGCTGCTTCCATGCCAAAGCTTGATCTTTTATGTACAATCCTTGAAAATCCTTTCGAAAACCTATTGGGGAAGGAGGGCAAACTTACCCCCTCCGTTGTTTCATTATTTGCAGTCAACAGCTTGGTCGTTTAAGGTTAGTTTTTCATTGTTATTGTAAGTAATGAGAGCATCCAATTAACGCTAAGAGATGCGCTCTTATTTTTATTACAGGTACTGAAAGTTTCATTATTTTTGTTTCTATTTTAAGGGCCGAAAAACTTATTACGCATTTATAAGAGAAAAAAATATGATAGATATTTGTATATTACCTTTAGTTTTATCAATGGACTAGTTGTGTTTGTTTTAACTTTGTTCAGACGGGAGGCGATTGATGCAACACCAAGAATTAAATCTTTATTACTCACGAACGATTTATCAAATTTATCTGGAACAATTTGGTGTTGTCAGGTTTTAATAGTTATTTAACTTGCTGCCATGACAACCGAATTCTGGAGCCCTGCTAAGGTCATATTTAGTCTTTTTGTATCTTCATTTTAGTTTTCAGTGTTTCTTTTATTTAAATACCGACAAAACAGACCAAATGAAGTTTTTCAACAAATTTAAAGCATAAAAATAGGTGACAACGTTTTGACAAAGTCCAGAAATCCAAGATAGCCGCAATGAAAATCCATTATTGCGCCTTAGTGCCGTCATGTGACGTCAAACCTGACGTATGATAGGAGCAATAAATTTATTTCACGACGCTTGAGTCGAGGTATAAGTTCCATGTCTATACCCTCTATAGTTTAAGACGCCCCTCCCCTCCAATCCAGGGAACGCCAAAAAAGTCCAGTCGTGGATGGGTTAATGTGCAACAGTGCATGTTAAACAGCCATGAATCAATAAACCATGCCTATAAATACATTCTACTTTCCTCTTGACTGAAGACACGATGTAGAAATCACAAAACAATTTCTGAAGTCCTTACCATTGATCCAATCTATCACTTGCATAGTTTTTCTACTCGATTTTACGTAGCACTTTTCTACTAAAAAACGCTTACTAGATAGTTTTCCTTGAAGCATTTAAAATGTTTCACATACTTTTATGAAATGTTTGAAGGTTACACTGAAATGTCAGAGAAAAGAGATGAGTAAAGGAATACTAGTACATCCAAAGCATGCTTTGAAACTACTACATATATTAACTGAAGCACATAGATTTCTTTGGTTTCACTCTGTAATAGGAGGCACGGTTATGTTCAGGGATGAAAAAGATGGCTTATTTACCTTCCGGGTCGGTCAATGGTCTTACATTGCCAATTTGCCAGTGGCTACAACTGGAAGATGCAATATTAGAATGTCGTTGTCCTCGTTTCTACAGTGCAACGGCACTTGCGCAACGCTACCAGCAACAGGCATTTACATTATAAGCACTGACGGGCGAGATCACTACTTTCAGGTACACGTATTTATTTTTGTCGTTATCATTATTGTTGTTACTATTATTATTATTATTACATTTTTGAAATAAAGTCATATTATTTTAAAAAAAATATATTATTATTATTATTGTTATTATTATTATTATTATTTAATTACTATTACTATAATTATTATTATGATTATTACTATTATTACTGGTTTTCTAGTTTGTGTAAATTTTGTGCATCTCACTCAAAGCTAAAGGCACAACGTTTTTTTTGCACATTAGTTAAATTTGTTCTGCATTATTTATTGACTACTGCTAACGTTTTTAGTCCGTCCTGTAGACTATATTTGACACCATAACCATATCCATTAGTATGAGCAGCTTTTGTTCTGTGTCGTTCTTTGTTTAAAATGGATCTGAGATGGTATATTTCATCTCATTGAAAGCTTTCACTCATCTTATCCGTCAGTTAAACGGAGCACCGGGACTGGAAGGGCGGATAATAAAGATGGGCATCCATTGTTTGCTACTACAACGAAACAGATACGTCGTGTTCAAAGTAAAGGGGACTTTAAACTGTAAGCAGTTCCTTCCTATTATTTTAAATAATTGTTAGATAATAGAACATGCATAGTGTTTGTTCAGCAACCATGTACGGTTTCTCTTTGTGGATAGTTGCACTACATTTCATAACAACACTACCTTAAAATAACTAAGAAGAAACCCTTGTACAATTTTGTAAATCATTGCATTGCATCGTACTGGTGGAAAGTTTGAATGATAGCATCAATCTACTACAACTGAAGAAAACACCGATATTTTCTTTATGCCCTTGTTAGGATAGTAGAGTAACTGCAACTAATTACTTCACAAAAGAGCGTGCGCTAAGCGTTATCGACCGTCAGTTGTAATTTATGACGCTATCATGCAAATGTACTACTGCTCATAGAGTGACCCCATCGTTTTATTAGAAATTTACATCTTCAGTTTACAACAAAAAGCAAAGTATTTCTCGTTTCAACCAATTTAGATCAAACTGTATGCGATAAACAAATATTAAAAAACAAGACATATCGATGTGAAAAGTCATGGTGTACAGTATAATTGTTCGCTAATGATAAAATTAATCAACTATATTACGATATATTTGTTATATTCTACAGTACTGTTACGTTACGTTACATGTTTTATCGTATAATATTGATTCGTACTGTAACATATCCTGTTTTTTTTATGTTGACTCTTACGATCTTGTGATCACCCAAAAGGTTTTTCCCACCAACAAATTGAAGCTAAACATTTTTTGATGTTAATTGGATGTTGTCTAAAAATATTTGCTGTAGCTTTGCTAAAAAAATCTTTTAAAAAAACCAAAATGGCTACAAACAGAAGACACATGTTGTGAAACGACTGTTGTCGTAGCAACAGATTTTTTTAAAACTTAAAGGTTGTTATAAAAAGTAACTTGCTTGCTCAAACTTGCTTGCATGCCAAAGCTCGATCTAATATGTGGAATCATTTTTGAAATCATTGAGGATGGCAGGGGCCATTTTGACCCTTCCCGGGCTGATCTGTTGGTAAGAATGGCTTGGCCGCTTTAGGGTTGAAAGAACTGGTTTATTTTGTTTTGTTAATACGCTTATACCGAAACAGACGTCAAATTTTTTTATGAGTCGAACTAAACTACAGCTTGGATCGACCCAAACTAGCTATTTTCCTCCGTTGATTCAAATGTCAAACTAAACTAGCCCAGAACCCCCTTACAGCTCCAAAGCAAATGTCAATCTCATCACGAAGAGTTTAAGGAATTGAATTGGCCATTCAATTCTTGAATTCGGTTCACTATTTGTCCCGTACCAACGATTATTTAAGATCTTGTACAAAGGGTATTTGGATTGCTTTGTCCTTTTGCCAAGTCTCGCTTCCAGTTGCGGTTCGGTGATAGAACCCTATTCTAATAAAGGTCGTTTCAATTGTAACCCAAGATAGGGTACTGGAGGAACTTGTGATCGGAGTTTTACTTTTACTGGAACTTAAACTAAACGATAATTTATGGCAAATGAGTTAAAGTTAGTAAATGTTATTCTACAGGCACCAACTACATGAACCCGGTTACGCCATCAATTCGTTCAACGGTATCTCCTAGCAAAAGTATTGCAGTTCCTGTAGTGACTACAACGCAACATGCAACTCGGTCGGCGACTTTTAAAACAATACTTACTACCAAAACTATCACGACATCACCCTCTGGCAAAACCACAACAGTGCTTGACCTTACAACTTCCAGACATATGGTAAGTAAAAGCACTGAACATTTAACCTATCTAATCTACTCTATGTTGTGTAAACCAAAAAAAAGTTGTTAAACTGATCTGTTTGGTAACAGTATCTGAACCAAGCTAAGCTATTTGTAATTTGAATCGACTCGATCATAATGAAAAATACTTTAATTAAACATCAAATCTTCTTAGAATATCCTTTTTAGGAAAGTAAACAAAGTTATTGTAAATCTTAACCTTCAAGTTTTTGCTTTAAATTTATGATTATGATTGTTAATATTATTATTCTTGCTATTATTAATATTTACATCATTTTTATTGTTATAATTAATGTTCAGTTACTATTTTAGTATTATTATTAATGTTGTTATTTTTATCATTCTTATTACTAGACTATTATTATTAATGTTGTTATTATTACTATTATTATTATTATTACTATTATTATTATTATTATTATTACTATTAATAATATTGTTGACCTCATTGGAATTTTGTTTTTCTAACAAATTGCTTCTTCTGTCTAAGATGCAAGCGCTAACGTCATCGCCTGAACCTTCCAAGAGAAGCGGAAATGAAACTGAAAAAGATACTCACAACGGTTTGACTCCCGAAGAAGGTGGTGGCGTCTCGGTTGTTGTGTTAGTAACAGCAGTTCTAACTTCGTTCTTATTTGGAATACTTTTGATATCGATGATACTGCTGAGAAAAAGGAGGTGCAAGACACAACGGTAAGTGTGACAATCAATAGAAATTACGTGCACTTGGCATCAAATTGGAACATAGTTGTACGTTACTAGTTGATTGGGGACAAGAAATAAGCTTTTTTATGGCAAAAACTGAAGAAACAGCCTTCTTAGCAAATGATAAGGCATTCTTAAACGTTTTTTCAAAAACAGCGATATATATTTGTATTAATCAGTGCTTTTTGTGCTTTGTTTTGCCTTATGTGAATACTTACACACACTATAATATCTACTTACTTACTATAGGGCACGGAGAAGATCAAAAAGTACAGAGGATCTCGCTATAGACGGTATGGGATCAACACTCCTATTATGTTATAGAGAGGAAATAATAGGTCCTAAGTAACAAATAAAAACTATACACTCTAACTTGTCAAGAAATGTCCTTTAGGTCAGATTGTGTATATAATTTTGAGTCAACTTGAATCATTTTCTGAGGCAAAGTACTAAGATTAGACAACCAAAAAAAACCCAATAATAATAATAATAATAATAATAATA
>JAOBRG010355052.1:0-13079 GCA_027574985.1 Umimayanthus nakama
TTTACAACTTTAAAAATCTTTGGGGGGATGCACGTGCCCCCCCCCCCCCTACTTCTTGGTCTCTGGTGTCAATGGATCTGCGTGTCTGCTTGTCTAAAGATTTGTCTGTCTGCGTGTCTGTGGATGTGTTTGTCTGTATGCCTTAGGATCTGTGTGTCTGCCTGTCTATGGATCCGTGTATGTGTGTGTCTAAGAACCAGTGTATCTGAGTATCTTGGGTATACTTGTGTTTTTAGACCAATGTATCTGTGTGTCCACTATATTATCCTGCGAGTTTGCGTGTGTGTGGAATAGTGTGTCTGTGTGTCTCTGGGTCGTGTCTAGGTTTCTGTCTGCAGAACTTTATGTCGATGTCTCTGTGTGTTTCTGTGTCTGTGAATGTGTCTACGTGTTCGGTGAAAATACTTTCTAGCCCCCTGTATAACAACCACGAGTTTTGAGAAGTCCCAAGAATACGTGATACTATCAGCCACAAGTTGTGACAAGTTCGAAGAGCGACTCGAGCCTACGAATTCAAGGTATCGCTGAGGTATTTAATTTGGGTTACTTATAATTGCACGTTAAAGGAAAACAGCATAAACAGATCAGCGTCTTCCATTTATCTAACTCAAAATTTTTGTTTATGCTGTGAATGCCTCTTCTGTTTCTTTTTCTTCTTAACTTCTTAAAACTTCAGTGAAATCAAAGTGCATTCATTGTGCGCGCTTTTTGTTAATTGCATCAGGTTGTCAACAAGACAAAATTCTACAACTTCATTTTTGATTCTATCTCATCTGATATTATCTGATCTGATTTGTTATAAACCTCTTATTAGCCTCGTTTACGAGGACCGTACGGCAAGTTATGGACCGGGCTTTTTCCTTCCTTTTATGGCCCAAGCGCGAAGCGCGCCGGTCATGAAAACAAGGAAGGAAAAACTAGGATCCATAACTTCCCACACGGACCGAGCAAACGAGGCTAATAAAAATGTTTAGAAAAGGTGATCGAGAGCTCGAGCTAGTGGCCCGTACGGCAACTTACGGACCTGGAACTGACCAATCACAGCGCGCGAAATCAGTCAGCCATGTAATAAGATATGATATGAGAAAGAAGAAAAAGTTGCACATCAAACTGAGTTATTATCATAGATTTTTTTCAGTCCTAAAATTTTCTTTACGAGGCGAAAGAAATCTATTTAACATACAAAGCACCTTGCCATGGGTAAGCTAATTTTCTACTGCGGTTGACAGGTTAGAGCATTTGTTGTCAATAAACCGCAAGACGTCTTTCTGCACCAATCATTTTAGCTGAAAATAACTGTGTGCTTAAAACTACAAATTCGTTCTCGCTCATTTTGAAAAGTCATAAAATTTTCAGTTTACCTCGATTGTTGCCAACTAAAAACTGCAATGCAATGAAACTATACGTTGGTGCAGAAAGACTATTGCGACAAAATTTGCAACGAGACCTTATCAATGACTGCAAAACCATGTACGAAAATTAATTGTGAGTCTGCAGGTCTAACGATCTGTGTGCTGGAGTGCAAGCTTAAGGATCCGTAGGTCTACGTGTCTACAAAGGTTCTGTGTGTGTGCGTGTCTGTGTAGCTATGTTTCTAAAGATCTGTGTGGATGTACGTCTAAGGATCTATGTTTCTGCCTGGCTTACGACCTGTGTGCCTGCATGTCTATGGATCTATGTTTCTGCGTGTCTTTGGTCGGAGCAACTGCAGAATACCCCGCCACTATTGTTCTGGAATCTACTGCGCACATTTTAATGTAGAACGAGGAACGCGCAGTAATAAATTAACTCGAGTGGCAGGGTATTCTGCACTTTAGCCCTTTGGTCTTTGTATCAGTTTGTCTATATGTTTATGAAAATGTGTATCTGTAAGTCTATGAATTTGTGTCTCTGGGTGTCTATGAATCTGTGTGTCTCCGGCTGTATGGGTGTATGTGTTTGTATGTTTAAGGATATCTGTCACTTTGGATCTTTGTGTTTGCAAGACTATGTGTCTATGTAGCTGCGTTTTTAAGGATCTGCGCATCTGCACGTCTAAGGATCTGTTTATCTGATGTCTAAGGATCGGTTTGTTTTTGATTTCATTTTAATGGATCTCTGTGTGTGTGCGCGCGCGGCTTAGGATATATGTGTTTGCCTGTCTAAGGATATGTGTCTCGCATGTCTAAGGATCTGTGTGTTTGCGTGTCTAAAGTTTTTTTGTGTCTGCGTGTCAAAGGATCTGTATGTTTGCGTTTTCGAACAATTTTTGTGTCTGCCTGTTTAAGGATACAAGTGTTCTTGATTCTAACGATTTGTTTGTCTGCGTGTCAGTGGATAAGTGTGTCTGCTCGTTTAAGGATCTGTGTGTCTGCGTGTCTACGGATCTGTGAATCTGCGTGCTTGAAGCCCGGCGCACACGAAAGGAAACGGCTGAACAAAAAGTCTCGCGAGGCCGTTAGCTCAGCTGTTTCCTCCCGTGTGCGCGTAAATTTTGAAGAGATTTTTGCCTCGTGAGGTCGTGAGACAAATATCTAACATGTTTGATAATTTTTGCCTCACCAATATTTACGCGCACACGGGAGGAACTAGCTGAGCTAGCAGCCTCGCGAGACTTTTTGTTCAGCCGTTCTGTCTCTTTGGACATGTGTGTGTGTGTGTGTGTTCGTGTGCAAGTATCTGTGTAGCTATGTTTCTAAGGATCTGTGAGTCTGCTTGTCTTACGATCTGTGTGCCTGCATGTCTATGGATCCGCGTATCTGTGTGCCTACGGAGCTGTGTATCTATACAGTGTTCCTGCGTTTCTATGGGTCGTGTCTAGGTCACTGTGATACTTTATCTCGGTATGTCGTCTGTGGATGTGTCTACGTATCTGTTGAAAAGCGTGTTCGTGGGTCTGTAAGTTCAAAAGCAATTTCGTTGATCTGCGCGGTCTGTGTGTCTCGATCTTCTTTGGATCTGTATGTTTTGATACCAAACGAACACTTCAGCTTTAAAGGTCAAGCGAACGCACCCTTAAAGTATAAAATTCCGCACCTCTTTTTTATCCGGTCGCGATTTATCTTTTATTTGAAGTTTTTGTTCTTGGCTTACGTTTTTTAAAGCAATTGAAATATAAGCAAAAGCGTGTGCCACAGCACGTTTACTTTTTGAAATGGGTGGTTTTATGCTCTTGCTCCAATCACAAATTGAAACATTCCCTTGCGACTCAAAGCTTTTGTTTATGAACAATTTAAGCGCAGTTGCAATTAGTGATAATTGTGGTTGTCTGTAATTATATGCTGTTTAATACGCAAACTTTGCTTGTAGGAGAACAGTTAACAACAAAATCTTTCTTGCTGGTTGTGTTTAGTGGATTCTTGTTTATTTTCTGCAGCTGTGGATGTAGCCGACGGATACAGCTAAACAAGATTTATTGCAGGGAATGAAGCAAGTTTGAAGCAAGTTAGCCGCACAAGCGGGGAATTTTTTGCGAACTTTAAGGTACAACAAGAGTCGCTTACAACAAAATTTACTAGGTAAACTTAGACGCGTTTTTGTTTCAACTGACCTGTATTAGATATTTTGGTTTAATTTGAACAGCGATTGTAATTTCAGAAACTTAACAGCAGTTATTCGTTGAATATTGTTTAGCGTACATGTATATAATATTTATTTATAACGGAAATTTATTGAACTTTAGAAATAAAATGCATTTGTTAACTCAAACTTGTGTTGATATCTCGGGGTTTGAAATTGTTTTAATTTTTCTAACAAAATGTTTTCGAGTCTTTGCTTTGGTATTTGGCATACAATATTATTTTAAGAAGTGTTTTGGTTATAGGAGTGTTTTTAATTTGCGGTGTTTGGAGCGGCGGTATCGCTTATTTTGTCGTGTGTTTCCGTTCTTGAAACTTGGTTTCGCTGTACTGTATAAAATTGTATTTGTTCATAAAACATGCGCATATTTCTTTAGATTTGACCATACGGAATAGCTCTTTTATTTATTTGAACGGTTTAACTACAGATCTTCGGTCAATTAGTTTTTGAGGCGGCAAGTCGCTAACTTTGACTCGTTCAGTTACAACTGAATTTCGCCGTACACTTTTAATTGCGTTTATCAGTAAATTCACAAGTAAAAACGGAACAAGTCTTTTGTTTACTTCAGCGATTGTGTTAGTTGTTCTGCGATTATTCAAGTTTGCTTCAAAACTTTTATTTTTCTATACAATAATTGATTAAATGCGCTCGTTCAAATTGCGTTTTTGGAACTAGTGTGCTTTTGCGGATTTGTTTTGAAGTTATAACCAAACTTATAAATTTATTTCATTCTGTAGCTTGCAAGGATTTGACAAGTGTTATGCATAGTTTGTGCAGTTTTGAACAGCGCGAAGAACAAGTTCGACTGTTATACTTGTTGCATAATCTTCGGCAATGCTGTGAACTTTCACATCTTACAAAAGTTTACCGGATTTACCGGTTTGTTTGTTTGAAGGTTAGCCTCGCAAACTGTTTTCGAGATGCTTAAGTTTTGTGCTTTTCTTCAGAAGTCTTGTCGCCCGAAACGTTAAGTTTATGTTTTGTTAACCAAGTAGTCCGTCTTGTTTTATCATGACAAAATCGTAATGAGAACGATGTAAAGTCTCGTGCTTCTCCGACTTTTCGATAGGAATGTTTTTTAAGTTTTTGACTATCGCAAACAACGGAATATGAGTTATTGTCTAAAATTCAGTTTTTTGAAAAATTAAATGTTGTAAAGTTCTAAGATATTGTTTATAATAAAAACTCTTGTTGTTTTTACTGATATTTTCTGTCTTTGTACCAATGAAAAACCATTATTAAGCAATAGAAACTTGTTTGTTGTTATTAGTATTTTACAAAGACTTTTAATTTGTTTTCAATACAATATTTACTTCTCAAATAATCGAAATTTGTGCCAGAATCGTTTGTTTCACAAAGTACAATCTATTGTTTGCGCAAGTTAAAAACAACATTTTCTTTGTTTTACGTCGGAAAAACTAAGACTTCTTAAATAGTAGACAAAAAGATTTTCTGTAAAACAAAGGATTTTCTGTTTTAAAAAACAATTGATTTTAAGACGAACTTCAGTGTTGTTTTTAGTTTTTGACAAAGACTTTTAACTTGTTTTCAATACAGTGTTTACTTTTCAGACAAAGGAAATTTGTACCAGAATCTTTTGTTTCACAAAGTACAATCTATTGTTATCGCAAGTTAAGAACAATAACATTTTCTTTGTTTTACGTCGGAAAAACTAAGACTTCTTAAATAGTAGACAAAAAGATTTTCTGTAAAACAAAGGATTTTCTGTTTTAAAAAACAATTGATTTTAAGACGAACTTCAGTGTTGTTTTTAGTTTTTGACAAAGACTTTTAACTTGTTTTCAATACAGTGTTTACTTTTCAGACAAAGGAAATTTGTACCAGAATCTTTTGTTTCACAAAGTACAATCTATTGTTATCGCAAGTTAAGAACAATAACATTTTCTTTGTTTTACGTCGGATAAACAAAGACTTCTTGAATCGATGACAATAAGGTTTTCTTGAAAAACAATAGATTTCCAGACGAACTTTCATTGTTTAACGAACGAAAACTTATTGTTTTTGGCCGGAAAACTTTAAGTAAAATTTTGAAAAAAATTCTAAGTCTTTCTATTGTTCTCTCATTGTCTTCACCGAGTTTCAAAGGCAACATGGCCGTTAATGAGATGTAAATTTATGTTGCATTAATATACATAAATTAACACCTTGAAACAATGGAAATTGTCCCATGGGATTTGAAAACGACTCTAAAGGTAGAGAGAGAAACTGGTCTATACGGCTAGTTTTCAAATCCCTTGGGAATTGAATTAATTATAAAAAAAAATTATGCGCGGCTAGCTCTGCTGCAGGCGCTCGCAGTTCATTTCAGCCATTAGATTCTGTTCGCCCTTCTCTTTATTTCCTCTTGCTCCTACTTCTACTTTACAATGTCGTGGCTTATGATGTCCCCTTGCTGAAGTGTTGACCGGGGGAAGTACAAGGTGACCCCCTATTTGCGAGGGTAGAGAAACCTCCGGTGTTTAACATGGAACCCTCTACGCGGATAGATAGAGAATCTGTAGAGTAACCGGTATCCGTTAAGATAAGGGTTACTCTACAGACTCTCTACCTATCCGTGTAGAAGAACTTTGACGAGTTCCATGTTAAAAACCTCAAAGTTTCTCTACACGCACAAATAGGGAGTCAACGCTTAACTCCATCCGTTCTTGATAAAATAAAAAAATTGCCAAGAACAGACGAAGCCTTCCCCCGTTTAAGTATCGAATGGTCTCGCACAATATTCGGAGGGCGCTCGCTTGAACCTTCGAAAATGTTAACTGCTTGCGAAAATCATATACTGCTACCGCTTAAAAAAACGAGAGCGCTGCTCGTCGAGACCATTCAATACCCTTCGACACATAGCAAGGGAACACCATTTACATCCACATAATAACATAGCCCTTACCTCATAGGCAACTTAAACTAATGTCTCCCGGTCAAAGAAAACTAACTTCCTGCTAAATTTTATCTGCCTAAGCTAAAATCAAAGTGTGAAAGAATTCTGCTAACCTTCTTGCTCACAAGTTTAAGTCCAGTAAGTTTGAATTTCGCTTTGTACACGAAGTAAATACGCCGAAAACCAAAATACAGATTTTAACTTCAAATTCAAATACCACAAAACTTCACAGAAATTTAAATAAAGCCGGTTCTTTTCAACGGAGGTCTTAACCAATCAACGTGCACTATGCATTGCTTTAACGCCTAAATTGAGGTGTCTTACAAACACCTATAAATGTGTTGATCGAGGTTCTGTTACTCTCGCGTGGAAAATTGATATTTTACAAAAGATTCCGTATATATGTTCGCAAAAAAGTCTGATCAAACTGTTTTTCATAGTCTGCAAAACATGTACTTAACAATTTTTAAAGTTTTGCGGCGATAGAAAATACTGAAGGCTGCTTGACTTAATCTTGTGTGCAGTTAGAGCAGAATTCTAGGCTAAGTTGCAAGTGTTACTTGTATCACTACACAAACTCACCTTGTGTCGATTGTCCAAGTACAGCTTTTCAAAAAAACGTTTCTACTTCCCCAAATATAATTTAAGTGGCTTCCAGTGCACAAGCTGAATTTTTATATGTTTTTAAGAAGCAGTTCTTTTTTTTCTTTTTTAAAATCAAATTGTTTTAAAAACCTAATGATGTAAAGTAAAACGGGCTGTGGCAAAGCTTTTATAAAAACCTAAAAACAATTCTCCAAATGGAACATGCTGAAAAATATTGGTATATTTACAAATTTCCACCTTGATTATGAACAAAATTGTATGTCACATTATTCCACGTCAACAGAAAATTCGTTTAGAACAAAAGCAAGGTCAGCACTCGAAAAATATCTTCCAATGTTCACTAAAGAATCGTTTTTTGATATAGAACTAATCAGTAATGTAAAAGCACTGGAAACCAAGTGAACCCAGCTGTTTCTAATGTATAGTTACGTTCTGTACATGTATGCAGGTATATCCGAGTTGGGGTAGAAGGGGGGGGGGGTGGATAGTTAACTTGAAGAAGTACTTTTCTTTATTTCACTAGCATTCAGCAAGTTAACGTATCCCAGTCCTTTAAAGCTGTAGTGCACTTAATACTACAGTGGCTAAACATGGACGAAAAGGCTCGTAACATCAGTCTGCTGAACATTTCACTAGAAAATCTAAACAAACTGTTTCACATTTTCTCCCGATCTGCCAACTGACTCGTGTCACCAGTATGGATAAAGCCACCAGAAGTTTAACTACACAACTAAAACAAAGTTATTAAACAAAATTGCTATATAGTATAGCAATTTGTATGGACTGGACTGCTGAAATATACAAAATTCTAATAGTTTTAATGTCAATTTCTACAGCAAAAACTAAAGTTTTAGAACCAAATAAAAAATCATTAACAGCAAAGAAGGTATCATTTTCAGCTTCTGTATCAGGATTTCTTTGATTTTTAGAGCAACAAAACTGAAAAAACAAAAATAAACTACATCTGTGACTTATTTGAATCCAGTTATCTCCAAGACGCATTTTTCTGGAAACCCATCGATAAATTTCGAGAGTTTTCCAAGAAATTAATGAAAAAATAATCCAATGACTCTTGAGGTAGTTTTAACATCAGTTTTACAATCACAGAGCTCATGAAGGAGAAAATATTTTTACACTACAGCTTTAAATTGATGAGGACATTTAGGGACAAGGGGATTAATGAACACAGGAGAGGGAGGGAGGGTGGTACTGTATGCTAATATAAATGTGATGGGGAGGTGCAAATAAAGCCAAAAATCCCCCCCTCCTGAGTATGTCAAAATCATGTTCAGGAATACTTCAGGGCAATGTAAATGCCAGCCAGAATCACGAACCCAAAACGTTGACTAAGGTGAATTTCAAACCTAAAATACAAGTACTTTCTCATTTGCACCACCCAATTACTTTCATATTGAAGTACCCCCTAGGTGTTAAACAAGTTCTGTAGTTACTATTTTTGCTGTCATACATCTATGAGTATTTAAACAAGCACCCACACGCACGCTAAACTATTTTTTTAGATGCCTAGCAAAGCGTAGTTTGCACTGCCACAGCAATAGGGATATGAAATAGTTTCCTTACAAGTGAATTTAACACCTTCAATTCAATACACTTGTAATACTGGTGATTTTCTGTTTGGTCTGACAATGATTTACACCCATACTGTAGGCACGAATTTTTTCAACCACAGTGTATCAGCTGTTCCTAATTTTTGACAATGTGCTCTTTGAAAACGATGAAAAATAAATTAAGCACAACCTTCTCTGGAACTGCTCCCCCCATTGTCAAGGTCTCAAAAAACAATGTGCTTGTTCAAATATTCATGATAAGTATTCAGAACAAGTTAATGTCACAGATAAAGTACACGTAGTTCCAGCGAATATTAATACTACCCAAAAGGAAGGTTTTTATTGCAAATTCTAAGGGGAAGAAAGCTGGGGGAGGGGGTTTAGAAACTTGAATTTCCATAGGGGGCTGGGGTGATTAAGTAAAAAAAAACACGTCTGGCAATGGGAAGTACGACTATATACTTTTGGAACTACACTGTACATACTCTGTTCTGGTACCAGTCATGTATAACCTAAAACTAATTTTATATCGATACAGGTTATCAGAAGATGTAGCTACATTATTCAATTATCATAACACTTGCAACATACATGCATTGTAGGACACATGCACCCCTGTACATGTGCATGTAAGTATACTTGACAGTAAAATATATAAATGCAATTTGAGGCTATTCTGTGAGCACAAGTGTATGTACATTTATCTACCTGGTATCTGGCTACCCTTCTGGACTAACATACTAACCGGGAGATAGAGTAACACTAAACGTACAAATCTTGTATGCTCTTGGTGCAAAGTTCCACTCAATTCCAAGCTCTCTCTGGCCTCAACTCCTGTGAAAGAAATAAAATGCATAAACTTAAGTTAGGTTATCAAGGTTAAAAAAGAGTATAACTAACAGTTCTGGATTTCAAGGTTGAGCCAAATGCTTCTTTGTTCGAAGTACAGAGGTGTTTACAGGAAACTGAAAAATGTTTGTTGATGAACTTCAGTAATGAAATGGGAGGGAGTGACGGGGGCGTGGGAACTGTCAGTCTGTAGTAGAGCAAGAACTAATTAAGCTCTCAGATGGGTCTCGTTGTTTCTCTAATGGACTAACATCTATTTGCAGCTTGCTTGAAAAGGAGGCATGTAAGCTTTAGGACTGAAGTGTGAGCAATAAAGAAAACTGTCAACTCCAACAGTTTTAAAGAACTCTCAAAAGGACATATTGTGTTACCTGAAACTTGGGTTGCCTGGCTTGCATTGGGACAACACCAACAGTGTGACTGTTGAGTACTTGGTCTAGTGGTTCATTCTGAAAAAAGAGGATTTGTTAAAATTAATAACACATAAAAATAATGTAAATGAACATTGATCATTAAATAAGTATAATATCTGTTAATTATATACTGTATACAAGTACATTAATGTATCTCCACCAAACTTTCAATTTACACATGTATTCACTAATTTAAAAGATCTCAAATTGTTATATTCCATTACCTGTAGCTGATTTTGGTTGCTTGTACTGGAATTTTACAACTTCAAGAGTCCCTGACAGCACCTGTTCATTCTAAAAAGGAACATGATTTTGTATAATAACTTACTTTTAATAACAATAGTACATGTAACAACCAACAATATTAATAAATACAATTTCACAGTCATAATTTTATTTTATAGACAGACATGTCTCAACTTCCAAGAACTAGAGAAACTCACATATTTTACTGACTAGGAGCAGGGGTGATTGAGAGTTTGGGGGGTCTGAACTTTTGGCAAAAAGAGATTTTTTGATATTTGGGATTTTTGGGTCGCAAAAAAGGACAGCGATTTTTATGGGAATGTTCTTTTAATCAGCCAAATCAACAAAAGGACAAGCGCAATCTAATGCTGGTTGAGATTTTCACCTAAATTTATGCTAAAAAAGCAAGTTTTTTTGGGTAAACAAATTCTGAAGTTTGGAATTTTATGGATATGAAATATGAACCTCTGTCAGACCCCCCTGTTATTAGAACAATAATAATATCTGAGTGGTGCCCCTTGGATCTAACTTCAGTAAACTTGTTCCCTCTCAATAGTGCCAAATGAAGTGTTGATACATTTTCATTACCTATTGTACGTGTATCTCTGGCAATCATTTTTACAAAAAATGTTGGGAGAATTTAAGACTTGATCTTCAAGAGTATTGGCTGTTCAATCAGTTCCTTTATTCTCACTTGAGCAAGCAATTAGTGCTATATAATTTGTACACTTATTATAATACTGTATTGGAAAGATAGATGTTAATGGTTGTTGGAGAACAATACATGCAATGTAAAAAATGACTATAACAAGTTACCGGTACATTAAAACCAAATTTATTTACCTGCGTCAAAGCAGAATACTTCAACTGATGTCCACTACATGTACATTTAGATGTCACAAGATGATCTGAGGTTTTGTAACAGTATTCTTACAGATCTGTACATAGTGAAAAAAGTACATATAAAACAAGTACTGAGCCATTGGGAACTATGCACATGTATATTGAAAATATTTGTGAAGGGGACTGATCATGAGACCGGGCAAGGTGTTGTAAACAAGATCTTACTCTATCAGTCTACACTAGAGTTTCTTTACATACCCTTCAACCATTGACCATTCACTGGTAGAGCTGGTTTCCTACATGTATTTTACAAATACAGTACACTGTAGAAGGTTGTCAGTACACTACTTCACCTACATGTACCTGATCTTGAACAGTGGTTGAAGTTGCTGCATATGATCAGCAGTTTCCAAACCTGCAATACATGTACATTGTACATGTAAATGGAGTAAATGTAAACAAAGTTTGGAACTATTGACATTGTATAGCGAAACAATACATGTAGTGCAGAGGAGTAGTTAAACTGGCCTTGGTCTGTAAATATGTAGTCCGATCACCCTGTGGTGGCATCCACCATTGATGTAATAACAAGGAAGCATCAGAATTCTCAAAAACTGCTCTTCAACCAGTACAACTAAAAACCCAAGATTTTGTAAAAACAAAAATATCCACCACTGCTTATGAAGGGGAAGAGAGTATCTAGGGCAGTAATGTTCATGTAATTTTGCATGAAGTATTTTGGTAGCTGTCGGTTACAACCTCTTTTACAAGTCGACTATTGGTAAAAAATTCTAACTGGAGACAACTTAAGTGAATTATTCATGCCTTGGATTGTTTTCAAGCTGGTAATAAGTTAAATTAGACTTGAGAAAATATCCACTGAGGGGAGGCGAAAAAATAACCTACATGTAGATACATGTACATACCTCTCTCGGCAAACTGTTTCAACCAACACTGAGTGTTACCGTATCTTTTTCATCACACCAGGCCAGTGTTTATTTTTTGCAACTGTTGAATAAAATAAAAAATGGTAACATGTGTCAAAATAGCAACTGATACAAAATTAAGGTACATTGTAGAGAAGGTTAAGAAAATTACAGTACATACCTAAGGCCTTCTGAGTTGGTTTAAACTTAATCTTGAGTGTAAAATTCACACAAAAACAATTCTGTAAGCTACTACATGTATACATGTACAACTCAGCCGGACACAGTCTGACAGGCACACAATAGTCCTGCAAAAGACAAATTGTACATGTTGGTTTCAGTAATTAAATTGACTGTCAAGTACCTAAAGAGAATTGAGTTCATTTCAGGGTTACAGCCTGTAGATTTACATGACCATAATATGTATGTTCGAATGTAATTCAGTCAAGGTTGCAATAAATTATTGTTGATAGGTTCGTTGCACCTTGAACAAATACATGCTCAGCAAAAAATATTTTGCTTTGAGGACCTGTAGCTCTTTCTGGTTTTCCTCAATCTGCACAGGTCTGGAAAGAGCTCAGCAACTAAACCAACATTAGCACTGGTCAAGAAACCCCCCATCAAGAACTACACTTTGTTTTCTGCATTATGATCACCAGCACATCCTACAGTAACTGACAGAGGGTTCATGTAAAGCAATGGTACACTGTACCAGATCTCATCAAGGTCAACAATGATCTGCTAGTCATACTGTATATTTTTAGTACATGTATAAGGCTACCACCAACTTTCTGTATTACATACATGTGGAGCTTGGTCACTAACTGTATTGAAAACACATAGTTATCGCATGTTGTAGCCCCTGGGAAAGTGACAGTGGAGGGAGGCAAGTGTCCAACTCTTCCAAACAATCAGTACCCCTACACATAGGGAAGGTAAACCACTACAGAACACCATTACATGTATTATGACCTCAATTTTAAATTTTTATGGGAAGTCCTACATTGGACCAATTCACCGGGTAATGTAAAAAATTGTGTACTATGTATGGAAAGTAATGACAATTGTGCTTAAGACTATCTCGGGAGCAGTACTGGGCAACATTATAATCCAGAACCCAGAAGATAACTTCATGAGAATATTTACTGTAGGGGAGCCACCCCCCTCCCCCCTC
>JAOBRG010355074.1:0-13078 GCA_027574985.1 Umimayanthus nakama
TTTTAAGCATATTTCAGCATATTGCACTTGTAGGACCCAAAAATTTCAAACTTTCATATCTCGGCAATTTGAGCAACCGAGTGATGCGAATCGCTTTTCTAGCCGTTTTAAGTATATTTCAGCATATTACAGTTGTAGGACCCAAAAATGTCAAACTTTCATATCTCGGCGAGTTGAGCACGCGAGTGTTGGAAATCGCTTATCTAGCCGTTTTAAGCATATTTCAGGATATTGCACTTGTAGGACCCAAAAATGTCAAATTTTCTTATCTCGGCGAGTTGAGCACCCCAGTGTTCCAAATAGCTTTTCTAGCTTTTGTAAGCATATTTCAGCCTACTGCACTTGTAGGACCCAAAAATATCAAACTTTCATATCTCGACGAGTTGAGCACCCGAGTGTTGCAAATCTCTTTTCTAGCCATTTTAAGCATATTTCAGCATATTGCACCTGTATGACCGAAAAATGTCAAACTTTCATATCTTGGCGAGTTGAGCACCCGAGTGTTGCAAATCGCTTTCCTAGCCGTTTTAAGGATATTTCAGCATATTCCAGTTAAGGGACCAAAAAATGTTAAAGTTTCATATCTCGTCAAGTTGAGCACCCAAGTGTTGCAAATCGCTTTTCTAGCCGTTTTAAGCATATTTCAGCATATTCCTATTGTATTAACCAAAAATGTCAAACTTTTATATCTCGGCGAGTTGAGCATCCCAAGTGTTGCAAATAGCTTTTCTAGCCGTTATAAGCATATTTTAGCATATTGCAGTTAAAGGACCAAAAAATGAATATTTTTCATATCTCTGCAAGTTGAGCACCCGAATGTTGCAAATCGCTTCTCTAGCCGTTTTAAGCATTTTTCAGCATATTGCACTTGTATGACCCAAAAATGTCAAACTTTCAAATCTCGGCGAGTTGAGCACGCCAGTGTTGCAAATGGCTTTTTTAGCCGTTTTAAGAATATTTCAGCATATTGCTCTTGTACGACCCAAAAATGTCCAACTTTCATATCTCGGCGAAATGAGCACCCGAGTGTTGCAAATGGCTTTTCTAGCCGTTTTAAGCATATTTCAGCATATTGCTCTTGTAGGACCCAATAATGTGAAAATTTAATATTTCGGCGATTTGAGCACCCGAGTGTTGCGAATCGCTTTTCTAGCCGTTTTAAGTATATTTCAGCATATTACAGGTTGAAGGACCCAAAAATTACAAACTTTCATATCTCGGCGAGTTGAGCACCCGATTGTTGCAAATCGCTTTTCTAGCCGTTTCAAGCATATTTCTGTATATTGCACTTTTAGGACCCAAAAATGTCAATTTTTCATATCTCGGCGAGTTGAGCACCCAAGTTTTGCAAATCTCTTTTCTAGTTTTTTTAAGCATATTTCAGCCTATTGCACTTGTAGGACACAAAAATGTCAAACTTTCATATCTGGACGAGTTGAGCACCCGTGTGTTGCAAATCGTTTTTCTAGCCGTTTTAAGCATATTTTGGCATATTACACTTGTATGACCAAAATATATCAAACTTTCATATCTCGGCGAGTTGAGCACCGTATGTTGCAAATCGGTTTTCTAACCGTTTTAAGTATATTTCAGCATATTACAGTATTAGGACCCAAAAATGTCAAACTTTCATATCTCGCAAAGTTGAGCACCCGAGTGTTGCAAATGGCTTTTCAAGCCATTTCAAAGATATTACAGCATATTGTACTTGTTTGACCCAAAAATGTCAAACTTTCATATCTCGGCGAGTTGAGCACCCGAGTGTTGCAAATCGCTTTCCTATCCGTTTTAAGCATATTTCAGCCTATTCCAGTTAAGGGACCCAAAAATGTCAAAGTTTCATATCTTGGAAAGTTGAGCACCCGAGTGTTGCAAATGGCTTTTCAAGCCGTTTTAAGCATATTTCAGCATATTGCAGTTGTAGGACCTAAAAATGTCAAAGTTTCATATCTCGGCGAATTGAGCACCCGAGCGTTGCAAATGGCTTTACTATCGGTTTTAAGCATATTTCAGCATATTCCAGTTAAGTGACCCAAAAATGTCAAAATTTCATATCTCGGAAAGTTGAGAACCCGAGTGTTGCAGATCGCTTTTCAAGCCGTTTTAAGCTTATTTCAGCATATTGTAGTTGTAGGACCGAAAAATGTGAAACTTTCATATCTCACGAGTTGAGCACTCGAGTGTTACAAATGGCTTTTCTAGCCTTTTTAATAATATTTCAGCATATTGCAGTTGACGGACCCAAAAATTTAAAACTTTGGTATCTCGGCGAGTTGAGCACACGAGTAATGCAAATCTCTTTTCTAGCCATTTTAAGCATATTTCAGCATATTGCATTTGTAGGACCCAAAAATGTCAAACTTTCATATCTCGGGAAATGAGCACTCGAGTGTTGCAAATGGCTTTTCAAACCGTTTTAAGCATATTTCAGCATATTGCACTTGTATGACCCAAAAATGTCAAACTTTCATATCTCGGCGAGTTGAGCACCCGAGTGTTGCAAATCGCTTTCCTAACCGTTTTAAGCATATTTCAGCATATTCCAGCTAAGGAACCCAAAAATTTCAAAGTTTCATATTTCGGAAAGTTGAGCACCCGTGTGTTGCAAATCGCTTTTGTAGCCGTTTTAAGCATATTTCAGCATATTGCACTTGTATGACCATAAAATGTCAAATTTTCATATCTCGGCGAGTTGAGCACTCGATTGTTGCAAATGGCTTTTCTAGCCGTTTTAAGCATATTTTAGGATATTACACCTGTATGACCCAAATATATCAAACTTTCATATCTCGGCAAGTTGAGCACTCGAGTGTTGCAAATGGATTTTCTAACCGTTTTAAGCATATTTCAGCATACTGTATTTGTAGGACCCAAAAATGTCAAAGTTTCATATCTCGACGAGTTGAGCACCCGAGTGTTGCAAATCGCTTTTCTAGTCTTTTGAAGGATATTTCAGCATATTGCACTTGTACGACCCAAAAATGTCAAACTTTCATATCTCGGAGAGTTTACAATCCGAGTGTTTCAAATCGCTTTTTTAGCCTTTTTTACCATATTTCAGCATATTGCAGTTGTAGAACATGAAAATGTGAAACTTTCATATTTCGACGATTGGAGCACCCAAGTGTTGCAAATCTCTTTTTTTGCCGTTTTAAGCATATTTCAAGATATTGCAGTTGTACGACAAAAAAATTGTCAGACTTTCATATCTCAGCGAGTTAGGCACCCGAGTGTTACAAATCGCTTTTCTAGCCGTTTTAATCATATTTCAGCATGTTATACTTGTAGGACTTAAAAATGTTAAACTTTCATATCTCGGCGAGTTGAACAATCGAGTGTTGGAAATCGCTTTTCCAGCCGTTTTAAGCATATTTCAGCATATTGCAGTTGTAGGACCCAAAAATGTCAATTTTTCATATCTCGGCGAGTTTAGAACCATAGTGTTGCAAATCGCCTTTGTTGCCGTTTTAAGCATATTTCAGCATATTGCACTTGTAAAACCAAAAAATGTCAAACTTTGATATCTCGGCAAGTTGAACACCCAAGTGTTGGAAATTGCTTTTCTAGCTGTTTTAAGCATATTTCAACATATTGCAATTGTAGGAGCTAAAAATGTCAAACTTTCATTTTATGGCGAGTTGAGAACCCCAGTGTTACCAATCGCTTTTATAGCTGTTTCAAGCATATTTCAGCATATTGCACTTGTAGAACCAGAAAATGTCAATTTTTTTATATCTCTGCGAGTTAAGCACCCAAGTGTTGGAAATCGCGTTTGAAGCCGTTTTAAGCAAATTTGAGCATATTGCAGATGTAGCTCCAAAAAATATCAAACTTTCAGATCTCGTCGAAGTGAGCACCCAAGTGTTGCAAATCGCTTTTCTAGCCATTTTAAGCATCTTTCAGCACAATGCACTTTTTTAAGACCCAAAAGTGTCAAATTTTCATATCTCGACGAATTTAGAACCCGAGTGTTGCAAAGTGCTTTTGTTGCCGTTTTAAGCATATTTAAGCATATTGCAGTTGCAGAACCCACAAATGTCAAACTTTCATATCTCGGCGAGTTAAGAACCCGAGTGTTGCAAATCGCTTTTCTTGCAGTTTTGAGCATATTTCAGAATATTGTACTTGTAGAACTCAAGAAGGTCATCTTTCATATCTCCGCGAGTTAAATACCCAAGGGCTGCAAATGGCTTTTCCAGCCATTTTAAGCATATTTCAGCAAATTGCAGTTGTAGGACTCAAAAATGTCAAACTTTCATATTTCGGCGACTTGAGCACCCAATTGTTGCAAATCGCTCTTTTAACAGTCTTAAACATATTTCTGCATTTTGCAGTTGAAAGACTTAAATATGTCAAACTTTCATATCTAGGTGAGTTGAGCACCCGAATGTTTCAAATCGCTTTTCTAGCTGTTTTATGCAAATTTCAGCATATTGCACTTGTAAGACCAAATAATGTCGAACTTTAATATCTCGGCAAGTAGAACACCCGAATGTTGCATGTCTCTTTCCTAGCCGATTTAAGCATATTACAGCATATTGCAGTTGTAGGACAAAAAATGTCAAACTTTCATATCTCAGCAAGTTGAGAACCAGAGTGTTGCAAATACCTTTTCTAGCCGTTTTAAGCATATTTCAGCATATTGCAGTTCTAGAACTCAAAAATGTCAAACCTTGATAATTTAGCGAGTTTAGAACCCGAGAGTTGCAAATCGCTTTTCTATCCGTTTTAAGCATATAACAACATATTGCAGTTGTACGACTCAAAAATATCAAACTTTGATATCTCGGCGAGTTGACCAAACGAGTGTTGCAAATCGCTTTTCCAGCCGTTTTAAGCATATTTCAGCATATTGCAGTTGTAGGACCCAAAAATTTGAAAATTTTTTATCTCTACGAGAATCGCACCCGAGTGTTGCAAATCGCCCCCCTAGACGTTTTAAACATATTTCATTATATTGCACTTGTATTACCTATAAATATCAAATTTTCTTAACTCAGGGAGTTGAGCACCCAAGTGTTGCAAATCGCAATTCTAGCCGTTTTAATACTATTTCAGCATATTGCACTTCTATGACCCAAAAAATGTCAAACTTTCATATATCTGCGAATTAAGCACCCGAGTGTTGTAAATCGCTTTTCTAGCCGTTTTAAGCATATTTCAGCAAATTGTACTTGTAGGATACAAAAATATCAAACTTTCATATCTCAGCAAGTTGAGAACCAGAGTGTTTTGTGAGTCTTTTCTAGCCGTTTTAAGCATATTTCAGCATATTGCAGTTCTAGAACTCAAAAATGTCAAACTTTGATATTTTAGCGAGTTTAGAACCCAAGTGTTGCAAATCGCTTTTCTATCCGTTTTAAGCATATAACAACATATTGCAGTTGGAGGACCCAAAAATGTCAAACTTTAATTTTTTTAAGGAGATGAGAACCGCAAGGTTGCAAATCGATTTTCTAGCCGTTTTATTCATATTTCAGCTATTGCACGTGTTAAACCAAAAAATATCAAACTTTGAAATCTCGGCGAGTTTAGAACCGGAGTGTTGCAAATCGCTTTTCTAGCTGTCTTATACATATTTCAGCTTATTGCAGTTGTAAGACACAAAAATATCAAACTTTCATATCTTGGTGAGCTTAGAACCCAAGTAGTGCAAATCGCTTTTTTTGTCCGTTTTAAGTTTATTTCTGCATATTGCACTTGGAGATCCCAAAAACGTCAAACTTTCATACCTCGGCGAGTTGAGCAACCGAGTGTTGCAAATCCGTTTTTCAGCTGTTTCAAGAATGTTTCAGCATATTGCACTTGTAGGACCCAAAACTATCAAACTTTCATATCTCGGCGAGTTGAACTTTGGAGTGTTGCAAATCGCTTTTCTAGCCGTTTTAAGAATAATTCAGCATATTGCACTAGTAGGACCCAAAAATGTCAGACTTTCCTATCTCGGCGAGATCAGCACCCGAGTGTTGCAAATCGCTTTTCCAGCCGTTTTTAGCTTATTTCAGCATATTACAGTTGTAGAACTCAAAAATGTCAATCTTTCATTTTTCGGAAAATTGAGCACCCCAGTGTTGCAAATCGCTTTTCTAGACATTTTAAGCATATTTCAGCAAATTGCACTTGTAGGAATAACAAATATAAAACTTTCATATCTCGGCGAGTTGAGAACCCCAGTGTTGCAAATCGCTTCTTTAGTCGTTTTAAGCATATTTCAGCATATTGGACTTGAAGGACCCAAAAATATGAATTTTTCATATCTCGGCGAGTTGAGCTTTTGAGTGTTGCAATTCTCTTTTCTAGCCGTCTTAAACATATATCAGCATATTTCTCTTGTAGGACCAAGAAAAGTTAAACTTTCATATCTCGACGAGTTAAGCACCCGAGTGTTGCAAATCGCTTTTCTAGCTTTTTTAAGAAAATTTAAGCATATTGTACTTGTAGGAACTTAAATTGTGAGACTTTCTTATCTCTGCGATTTGAGCACCTGAGTGTTCCAAATCACTTTTCTTCACGTTTTAAGCATATTTCAAAATATTGTAGTTTTTGTACCCAAATATGTCAAACTTTTATATCTCGGCAAGTTGAGCACCCGAGTGTTGCAAATCGCTTTTCTTGCCGTTTTAAGCATATTTCAGCATAATCCACCTGTAGGAACCAAAAATTTAAAATTTTCATATCTCGAAGAATTAAACACCAGATTGTTGCAAATCGCTTCTGTAGCCGTTTTAAGCATATTTCAGCATATTGCAGTTGTAGGACTCAAAAATATAAAGCTTTTATATCTCGGCAAGTTGAGCACCCCAGTGCTGCAAATCTCTTTTCTAGCCGTTTTAAGCATATTTCAGGATATTGCACTTGTACAACAAAAAAATGTCAGACTTTTATATCTCCGCGAGTTATGCACCCGAGTGTTGGAAATGGCTTTTCTAACTGTTTTAAGCATTACTCAGCACATTGCACTTGAAGGACCAAAAATATGAATTTTTCATATCTCGGCTAGTTGAGCTTTTGAGTGTTGCAATTCGCTTTTCTAGCCGTTTTAAGCATATTTCAGCATATTCCACTTGTAGGACCAAAAAATGTGAGACTTTCCTATCTCGGCGAATTGAGAACCCGAGTGTTCCAAATCGCTTTTCTAGCACTTTGAAGCATATTTCAGCATATTGCAGTTGTAGGAACCAAAAAAATCAATCTTTTATATCTCGGCGAGTTGAGCTTCCGAGTGTTGCAAATTTCTTTTCTAGCCGTTTTAAGCATATTTCAGCATATTGCACTTTTTGGACCAAAAAAAGTCAAACTTTCCTTATCTGCGAATTTTAGCACCCCAGTGTTCCAAATCGCTTTTCTAGCAGTTTTAAGCATATTTCAGCATATTGCCCTTGTAGAACCAAAATGTCAAACTTTCATAACTCCGCGAGATGACCACCCGATTATTGCATTTCGCTTTTCTAGACGTTTTAAGTATATTTCTGCAGATTCCACTTGAAAGACAAACAAATATAAAACTTTTATATCTGGGCGAGTTGAGCACCCTAGAGTTGCAAATCGTTTTTCTAGCCGTTTTTAGTATATTTCAGCACATTGCACTTGTAGGACCAAAAAATTTTAAAGTTTCATATCTCGGAGAGTTTACAACCCGAGTGTTCCAAATAGCTTTTGTAGTCGTTTTAACCATACGTCAGCTTATTGTAGTTGTAAGACTGAAAAATGTCAAAATTTCATTACTCGGCGAGTGGAGCACCCTAGTGTTGCAAATCTCTTTTCTAGTCGTTTTAAGTATATTTCAGCATATTGCACTTGTACAACAAAAAATGTCAGATTTTCATATCTCGATGAGTTAAGGACCCGAGTTTTGCAAATCGCTTTTCTAGTCGTTTTAAGCATATTTCAGCATATTACACTTGTAGGACCTAAAAGTGTCAAACCTTCATATCTCGGCGAATTGAACACCCGAGTGTTGGAAATCGCTTTTTAGCCGTTTTAAGCATATTTCAGCTTATTGCAGTTGAACGAACCAAAAATGTCAAACTTTCATATGTCGGCGAGTTCGGAACCAAAATGTTGCAAATCGCTTTTCTAGCCGTTTTAAGTATATTTCAGCATATTGCACTAGTAGAACTCAAAATTTCAAACTTTCATATCTCGGAGAGTTGAGCACCCGAGTGTTGCAAATCGCTTTTCTAACTGTTTTAAGCATTATTCCGCACATTGCACTTGTACCACCAAATAATGTCATATTTTCATATCTCGGCGAGTTAAGGACCCGAGTTTTGCTAATCGCTTTTCTAGCCGTTTTAAGCATATTTCAGCATATTGTACTTTTAGAACCCAAAAATGTCATACTTTTATTTCTCGGCGTGTTGAGCACTCGAGTGTTGAAAATGGTATTTCTTTCCGTTTTAAGCATATTTCAGCATATTGCAGTTGCAGAACCCACAAATGTGATACTTCCATTTCTCGACAAGTTGAGCTCCCGAGTGTTGTTAATCGCTTTTCTAGCCGTTTTAAGCATATTTCAGCATATTGCACTTGTAGGACCCAAAAAGGTGAAACTTTCATTTCTCGGCGATTTGAGCACCCGAGTGTTGCAAATCGCTTTTGTAGCCGTTTTAAGCATATTTCAGCATATTGCAGTTGTAGGACCGAAAAATGTGAAAGTTTCATTTCTTGGCGAATTAAGCACCCTAGTGTTGGAAATCGCCTTTCTAGCCGTTTTAAGCAATTTTCAACATATTGCTCTTGTAGGACTAAAAATGTCAAAATTTCATATCTCCGCGAGTTTAACAGCCGATGGTATCAAATCTTTTTTCTAGCCTTTTTAAGCATATTTCAGCATATTGTACTTGTAGGACTCAAAAATGTCGAAGTTTCATATCTCTGCAAGTTTATAACCCGAGTGTTGCAAATTGCTTTTCTAGCAGTTTTAAGCCTATTTCAGCACATTGTACTTGTAGGACCAAATAATGTCGAACTTTCATAACTCGGCGAGTTTAGAACCTGAGTGTTGGAAATCAATATTCTAGCCGTTTTAATCATATTTCAGCTTATTGCAATTTTATGACTCAAAAATGTCAAACTTTCATATCTTGGCAAGTTGAGCACCCCAAAGTTGCAAATCACTTTTCTAGCCGTTTTAGGCATATTTCAGCACGTTGCATTTGTAGGACAAAATTTAGTCAAATTTTCTTTTGTCGGCGAGTTTAGAACCCAAGTGTTCCAAATCGCTTTTCAAGCCGTTTAAAGCATATTTCAGCATGTTGCACTTGTAGAACCTATTAATTCAAACTTCAATATGTCGGCGAGTTGAGTACCCGAGTGTTGAAAATCGCTTTTGTAGCCGTTTTAAGGATATTTCAGTGTATTGCACTTGTAGAAACAAAAATGTCAAACTTTAATGTCTCGGCGAATTAAGAACCACAGTGGTGCAAATCGCGTTTCTAGCAGTTTTAAGCATATTTCAGCATATTGCACTTGTAGAACCCAAAAATGTCAAACTTTCATATGTCGGAGAGTTGAGTAACCGAGTGTTGCAAATCGTTTTTTAGCCGTTTTAAGCATATTTCAGCACATTGCACTTGTAGGACCCAAAAATGTCAATATTTCATATCTCGGCGAGTGTAAAACCCGAGTGTTCCAAATCGCTTTTCTAGCCGTTTTAAGCATATTTCAGAAATTTGCACTTGTAAAACCTATCAATGTCAAACTTTCATATCTCGGCGAGTTCTGCACACGAAAGTTGCAAATCGCTTTTCTAGACGTTTTAAGGATATTTCAGCATATTGCAGTTGAACGACCCAAAAATGTCAAACTTTCATATGTCGGCGAGTTTGGAACCACAGTGTTGCAAATCGCTTTTCTAGCCGTTTTAAGTATATTTTACTATATTTTACTGGTAGAACCCGAAAATGTCAAACTTTCATTTCTTAGGGAGTTGAGCACCCGAGTGTTGCAAATCGCTTTTCTAGCCGTTTTAATCATATTTCAGCAAATTGCTATTGTAGAACCAAATAATGTTATGTTTTCATATCTCGGCGAGGTGAGCACCCGAGCGTTGCAAATCGCTTTTCTAGCCGTTTTAAGCATACTTCAGCATTTTGCACTTGTAGGATCTAATAATGTCAAACTCTCGTATCTCGACTAATTGAGCACCCGAGTGTTGCAAATCGTTTTTTCATCCGTATTAAGGATATTTCAGCATATTGCAATTGTAAAACCCAAAAATGTCAAACTTTTATATCTCGGCGAGTTGAACACTCTAGTGTTGCAAATGGCTTTTCTTGCCATTTTAAGCATATTTCAGCATACTGCAGTTGCAGAACCCACAAATGTGAAAAATTCATTTCTCGGCGAGTTGAGCACCCAAGTTTTGTAAATCGCTTTTCAAGCCCTTTTAAGCATATTTTAGCATATTGCAGTTGTAGGACCTAAAAATGTGAAACTTTCATTTCTCGGCAAATTGAGCACCCGAGTGTTGCAAATTGCTTTTCTAGCCGTATTAAGCAAATTTTAGCATATTGCACTTGTAGGACTCAAAATGTCAAACTTTCATATCTCGGCGAGTTGATAACCCGAGTGTTGCAAATTGCTTTTCTACCCTTTTCAATCATATTTCAGCATATTGCACTTAAAGGACCAAAATATGTCAGACTTTCATATGTCGGGTTAGTTAAGAATCCGAGTATTGCAAATCGTTTTTCTAGCAGTTTTAAGCATATTTCAGCATATTGTAGTTGTAGGACCAAAAAATATTAAATTTTTATATCTCGTTGAGTTCAGCACCCGTGTGTTGCAAATCGCTTTTCTAGCCGTTTTAAGCATATTTTAACATATTGCACTTGTAATAACCAAAAATGTCAAACTTTCATATCTGGGCGAGTTGAGCACCCGACTGTTGCAAATCGCTTTTCTAGTCGCTTTAAACAAATTTCAACATATTGTAGTTGTAGGACTCAAAAATGTCACACTTTTATATTTCGGTGAGTTGATCACCCGAGTGTTGCAAATTGCATTTCTAGCCGTTTTAAGCATATTTTAGCATACTGCAGTTGTAAGACCCAAAAATGTCAAACTTTCATATCTCTGCCATTTAAGCACCCGATTGTTGCAAATCGGTTTTCTAGCCGTTTTAATCATATTTAAGCATATTGCAGATGTAGAACCAAAAAATGTGAAACTTTCATATCTGGGCGAGTTGTGCACGCAGGTGTTACAAATCGCTTTTCTAGCGGTTTTAAGCATATCTCAGCATATTGCACTTGTAGGACCTAAAAATATCAAACTTTCATATCTCGGCGAGTTGAGTATCCGAGTGTTGCAAATCGCTTTCCTAGCCGTTTTAAGCATATTTCTGCATTTTGCAGTTGAAGGAGTTAAACATGTCAAACTTTCATATCTCGGCGAGTTGAGCACCCGAGTCTTTCTAATCCATTTTCGAGCCGTGTTTTGCATATTTCAGCATATTGAACTTGTAGGACCATATAATGTCGAACTTTCATATCTAGGTGACTCTAGAACCCGAGTTTTCAAATCGCTTTTCTAGCCGTTTTAAGCATATTTCAGCATATTGCACTTGTAGGACTTAAAAATGTTAAACTTTCATATCTCGGTGACTTGAGCACCCGAGTGTTTCAAATCGCTTTTCTAGCCGTTTTATGCATATTTCAGCATATTGAACTTGTTGGACCTTAAAATTTCAAATTTTCATTTCTCGACGAGTTGAGAACCCGAGTGTTGCAAATCGCTGTTCTAGCCGTTTCAAGCATATTTCAGCATATTGCACTTGTAGAACATGAAAATGTGTATTTTTTTATATCTCTGCGAGTTGAGCACCCGAGTGTTGGAAATCGCCTTTGAAGCCGTTTTAAGCATATTTCAGCATATTGCAGATGTAGCTCCAAAAAATATCAAACTTTCAGATGTCGTCGAAGTGAGCACCCAAGTGTTGAAAATCGCTTTTCTAGCCGTTTTAAGCATATTTCAGCACATTGCACTTTTTAGACTCAAAAATATCAAATTTTCATATCTCGATGAGTTTTAGAACCCGAGTTTTCCAAATTGGTATTCTAGCTGTGTTAAGCATACTTCAGCATATTGCAGTTGTAGGACATAGCAATGTCAAACTTTCATATCTCGGCGAGTTAGGAACCCGAGTGTTGCAAATCGCTTTCCTTGCCGTTTTAACCATATTTCAGCACATTGTAGTTGCAGAACCCACAAATGTCTAACTTTCATATTTTGGCGAGATGATTACCCGAGTGTTGCAAATCGCTTTTCTTGCCGTTTTAAGCATATTTCAGCATATTGCACTTGTAAGGCCTAAAAATGTCAAACTTTCATATCTCGGCGAGTTGAACATCAGAGTGTGGCAAATCCCTTTTTTAGCCGTCTTAAGCATATTTCAGCAAATTGCAGTTGTAGGACCAAAAAAGGTCAAAGTTTCATATCTCGGAGAGTTGAACACCCTAGTGTTGCAAATCGCTTTTCTAGCCGTTTAAAGCATATTTCAGCATATTGCATTTGTAGGACCAAATAATGTCAAACTTTCATATCTCGTCGAGTTGAGCACTCTGGTTTTGCAAATCGCTTTTTATGTCGTTTTAAGCATATTTCAGCATATTGCACTTGTAGGATTCAAAAATGTCTAACTTTCATATTTTGGCGAGTTAAGCACCCGAGTGTTGCAAATCGCTGTTCAAGCCGTTACAAGCACATTTAGGCATATTGCAATTGTAAGATCTAAAAATGTCAAACTTTCATATCTCGGCGAGTTGAACATCAGAGTGTGGTAATTCGCTTTTTGAGACGTCTTAAGCAAACATCAGCATATTGCAGTTGTAGGACCAAAAAATGTCACAGTTAGATATCTCGGCGAGTTGAGCACCCGAGTGTTGCAAATCGCTCTTCTAGCCGTTTAAAGCATATTTCAGCACATTGCATTTGTAGGACCAAATAATGTCAAACTTTTATATCTTGTCGAGTTGAGAACTCTATTGTTGTAAATTGCTTTTCTAGCCATTATAAGCATATTTCAGCATATTGCACTTGTTGGATTCAAAAATGTCAAACTTTCTTATCTCGG
>JAOBRG010355096.1:0-13077 GCA_027574985.1 Umimayanthus nakama
GGGGGGGGAGGGGAGAAGAGCATATAGTACCTCTAGGTCACGATTTACAGCATTTTCAGACCAAATGGTATTTACTTCTATTACACTTTTTGGCAAAAACCGACCGTGTAAAGACTACACACGTGTGCGAAACGCAACTCGATGCGTTACACAAGGAACTTATTTTTTATTGTTTGAACGAACTATTTCTGCTTTCTTGAAAACTGGCCTGCGGCCATGGTTGATTCTGGAACAAAGGAAACTTGATATCAATCTTCAATGACGAATGCGTTTATCTATAAATAATTGGTAGCTTGAACTAATACGATCATTTTAGCGCCATTGACGAAGTTTGTTGCTCCGAAGAGCTTTTAAACGATATTAGCGGTTGGCATTGAGAGTCAAAAACTATACAAACACATGTATCGGAGCCTCTTTTTAATTGTGGGAAGATTACATCTTTCCACATTGACGTGAGTTTTGAAAAACCCAACCTCCACGACACATTTTGCAAAACAAGTCGCACACTACAAACTACTAAGGCAGTACAAGTTCTGCAAAGGTATTAACATTCGAATTAAGGATTAATTTCCCTTTTTTCTGCGAGGAAAAGTATCTACCTCCATGATAATCTTCGTCAGAACAAGAAATTGGAAGTAGATTGATATCGTGTTCAAATACTGCCGCAAACAGGATGTTTTTTAATGGAACTAAACCGGCTTTTTCATTGGTAGAACAACAACGTCATATAACCTTTAGCAAGAAAGGCAGAAATTGCGGGGGAGGATGGATAGGAACCAGATCTCTATAAAAGAGGTTAAAAGGTAGCCCGGGTTATTAACCCCGTTTTGACACTAAGGCAGGGCTGTCGCGTTGGCTTGGAGGCCGTATCAGTGTAACTTTACTAAAAAACAGGAGGAAAGTACAAATATTTATTCACGGTACGTAGTCCATCATGAGCCATTTTAGTTTTCTTTGTTAGGATTTGCTTAAGCCGTATATGAAAACCGCGCTTGATTGTATTTTGTTTTTATCAAAGGGTGCATAGATAGTGTGTTTTAATACATTTTTATTTTTTACACTTCAACCGCTTTGGAGGTGACAAACTCTAACTAACACAAACAAAAATATCGTTTCTTTTCATTTGGCTGTTATAGTTGAATATACTATAAGTTCTACCAACTCGGCCGAGTTCATCACCGAACGGGAGATAGATTTCTCCGTAGCTGCACGAAATTCTAAATGTTCTTCACCTTGATAATAAAACTGTCATAACAATTAAAACAGGCGAAGATTTGTTTGTCTATGTTTACACGAACTATCTCCCATGACCTTATGTAGCCAGGTGACATTGATAGTAATACAGATAAACTTTGTTGTTCTCGCACCCTAGGGGATTTCCAGTGACCACTTATATAGACTAACATCAATACTGAAACGACTTTTAAACAATAAAAGAGATTATTTGCTATAATATGGAATTGAAACTGAGTATTGCCTTAACAGTTTTCTATCAAAAATTTTCCTTAAAAAATCTTGACATTCTTTCGAAGTTTGAGACCATCTTTTGTACTCGTTCAACATAGCGCCAGAAATCGTATTCGCCTTATCGAATTCTCCACCCTCTCACAAGACCGCCAGCTACACAGGCTATAATCCAGGTGGTTGCTAGTATCTGTAGGAGAGATGTCTGTCCAGCAGCAGTTCTGTAAAGAAGAACGTTCAATAACTGTGCACTTTTTGTACCACAGTCGGGTATTCGCTGAGTTTCACCTATAGCGTACTATGTACCTGCAGATGAGTTGCAGATTGCGGGACACTCGGTTTTAGCCAGCCGAGGGGATTATCAACCGACAAAACTTTCGTCATTAAAGATCAAATAAGTTTTCGATTATATAGATGCCTCCACCTATCTCTCAGGAAATTTCAAGCAACATGTCAAACTTACAAACTTCCTTCTTGTTTACTATAGAACATATTTATCATCGAAGAATGCGGAGCTTCGCGGCAAAAGTTGCAGTTGTCATCTTTGCCGTTTTTTGCTGTACGCTCCTTCTACCAACGGTAGAAAGTTATGGCCCCTTCGACCCCTATCGAATTGGTCGTTCATTGGGTTCTAGAAACACTCGCGACTATAGTCCAAGATGGCCTGGGCGCTACTACGGGTCGTCTCAGTTGCCAGCTGCATATTCACAGCACCGGAACCCTCCTATCTCAATCAAGCTGCAGTATTTAGAGACACAGGTCTATGGAACACTCGTTGGGCTTCAGAAATTGCGGGAAGATCTTCATCGAGAGTGCAAGGACAGCAGCGAGGGAATTTGTCTCCAGATGCGTAAATGACTGAATTATAGCATATTGAAATAGAAATTGGGTCTTTGTGGAGACTATCTAGTTCTGTTTGTAAGGTATCACTTGTGGTAGCTTTTTAGTTTGCTCCACTGAAAATGACCTGTTATCAGGTACTACAATGCATTATTGCGCTGATATGATACTGTACTTAAGAGGGACTTTTCCCTTAACGTTATTGATGATTTGATATGAGGATTTGAAAAGGAGACTTAAAAAGGGTAAAAAATTTATAAACCGGCCACCATTTCACTGCTTCTGAACGAGCAAGTGTCATTCTTCCGATGGCATAATACCGGGCGTTCATCGATTTAAGGTATTTCAAAAAATCTAAAAATATACGTTACTGTGCTGCTTTGTTTCAAAAGTTTGACTCTTTAAGTTGAAAGCAGGACTAAAGGCAGAATATGGCGTACCTATGGTGATTGTGCAGAAGTTTCGATACAAGTTGTAGCTGCACCTTAAACACGTGTCTCAGGTACTGAGAAGCTTGTGGGCCAACTCGTTCAAACATGAAACTGGAAAACTCTGAAATGTTTGGAGTTAAATACTTTGTAAGTTTTAACCAACCCCAAGTCTCCTTCCTGCCCCACGACTACCCATGTTATCAGCTCTTACCCTCTCCCCAAACCTCAACCACAGCAGTATTGCCGAGATCCCGCCTTTAAACTCTCTCCTGCGACACACACAGAGCGAACGCTATTCAAAGCTAATGTTCTTTAAAATCTTTTATGTTGTTGTAATATCTTACCATTTCTAAACTGCTGTTGAGGTGTAACTCATAGTAACGGTAATAGAAGTGACCCCAAATGATAACTAATGTTAATGGTTACTTGAAAGATTATTGTTAAGGTCAGTGATAAAGATTAAGGTAATGGTAAAGACATTAGTAATTGCCAAATTAAAACTTGAAAAAGTAATTCTAACAGTAAAAGCAGAAGTAATAGTAGTAGTAGTAGTAGTATTAGTCGTAGTAATAGTAGTTGTAGTTGTAGTATTAGTAATGATAATAATAATAATAATAATAATAATAGTAGTAGTAATAATAATAATAATAATAATAATAGTAATAACAATAATAATAATGATTAAATGTTGTGGTAATGGTAACGCAGTAGTAGTAGATGTAGTAATGTTAGTATTAATATTAGTAGTAGTACAGTAGCAGCCTGTAGTAGTAGTAGAAGTAATTCTAATAGTAACAAAAGCACAACACAACATGAGTGTTATGCTAAAAACTCTACGAATCTACAAACGAATACCGATATAAAGCACGCCCATGGTAAGTCTCAGTGCTGGAGAAACAATTAAAGAAGCGTTTCGAGTAAACAAAAAGGCGTGTTTGTGTGATTGTATCCAAGTGATTGTCCGGGTTAAGAGAGAAAGTTCAGTTTGTAGGACGCACAATTTGTCTTCTTCATTATTTTAAGCACGCTGTTTATATATTTTGAAAGATTGTTTTGACGCACCCTGGAATATCATATAGTGGTGAAATCGAGAGCGTAAATATGTTTGGGTTTGTACATGTGTTATCAAGATTTTGTTCAGCTTCAACAGAAGACAGGGAATATCAATACAGCTCTGTATCTTACGGTCGGGCTTGTAAGTTAATAAAGTGAATGGAAGAAGGATTAAAGTTGCTGAGTTTCTTTGTGTTTAATTTTTTAGCCTTAGGATTTGTCGCCTTAGTTTTCTCTCTTTGAGTGAGGGACGGTTTACTCGATTTTGAGAAGGAGATGGGGTTGGGTGAAAAACATTTTTAAGTACAACTTTTTTAGCTTGGTCCTGCTATTTTTAATCGCTTGTCTAGCATTCTTTTTTCGCCTGTTTCAATCGTGCAATTTCTTTTTTTTTTAACAATTTCTTTCACACACTCAGCCGCCCTACTTAAGCAAATCGTTGCGGGCCCTGTTAGTCAAGCTCGTCGAAACAAACTTGTTTAAAGTAACAGCCCCCTAGATATCAGCAAAAGCTATCATTAGGGCCCATTATTTAAAAAAACTGGTTCAAGTGATCAGACGGCATTCTTAAGTTCGCATTGCGATTTATCTGATGTCCACTGACTCCGCCCTCTCTTGGCGTCGGTTCGAATTTTGTAAAAGGGGATGTGATGCTACATATTTTAGGGGATTCCGGGGGCATCCTCCCCAGGTAGCTCTTGAAGTTGAAAATGAATTCACATTTTGAACGGGCTTCCCGTCTAGTCGAGACTATCAAAAAACACTTGGGCGCTCGGGCCATAAAAGGAAGGAAAAAACTCGATCCAAAAACTTGCCGTAAGGACCGAGCACGCGGTTAATAAGAGGTATGTAAACATTAGAATTAGAACTATAACAAATTTGAAATTGAAATTCAGTTATAGAAAAAATTGTTGAGTTTGGACAAGCGTTCGTTAGTTTACAACATGTAGAAGAATGGAAATGTTACGAACTAGCCAATTAGCACTGCAGCCAAATCAGGCATATGAACAGCCCCATCGAGCTTACGGCACGAGCAACACGTTGGCGACAGAATTAGTGTAGACCGGAGGACTTAAAAAATGAACGGGTTTTCTGATACGAATAAAAGTTCGTTGAGCCCAATTATTTGTCTCACAAATGAAAAATAAAAATAACGGGAAATTAAAAAAAAGACCTGAAACCCCTACTTAACAATTAGTCACCGAAAACGACGTGACTATCGCGATATTCACAGAGCCTAAGGTGATTAATTGTGTTAGTACAATTGCACTGGTGATTATTCGAGAAAACAAAACAAAAATAGCAAACTTTTTAAAAAAGTTTATTTTTCATTTAAAACAACACGCGCCTAAACATGCTTTGCGCGCGCAGTCATTGCTATAACCACCTAGCGCGATGACTATTGCGAGAGAGAACGAAGTTCTCGACCAATCATCGCGCGCTATTTTCGATAATCATCAGTGCAATTTTTACTAAAAACTATTATTCCTTCATTATACATATCATAAGCAAAAAATTGGGGAAAAACCGCACGCGTAATTCTAGTACTACCACGTTTTAATAAAACTAGAAGTACATGTAAAACTGCGAAACCAAACCTAATAAATTTGTTCCAGTGACAGGCACAAAAAAAAACAAAAAAAAAACCATTTACTGCAAAAAAGAAGTGTCCATCTATACAAAACTTAGTACATTTACAGTACCGGCGCGAAAAGAACATACATTTATAATACTGTAAGCAAATCTCATACGTTTATAATGCTGTAAGCAAAGAAATCACCAAGAGCCATCCACTTTAGTAAATTTTCTCTGATAGGCACACAAAAACTCGATACATTTACCCTTAAATTTAAAAATAAACATCAACACAAAACTGTGTACATTGTTATTTACCTTAAAGACGCGAAAGGGATAAAAAACCAGACTGAAATACTTCGTAACAAGCACACACACAAACACACACATTCTAACAAACCTTCATATTGCCGGGCAAAACATTATCCCTGCAATATGCTTTTAAAACTAACTTAAAACCCAATCTCGTGGCTTCCCATCGGAACTGGGGTAAAGAAATTTCCAAAATTGCCGCCACGAGGTTTGTGTGTTTCATTTATCCAAGTTTTGCAAGGCATATTTTGGGCTAAGTGTGTTGCACGCGAGGATCATTTGAGAGATTTTTCGTTCGTCCATGTCGGGGGTGGAAGCGGAATAATTTGAACGTAATTATTTATTATTCATTTACATTTTTGGGCCGTTATTCATTATTCATGTCCAACTTTTTTCCATTATTCATTTTCTATCGTGAAGGGAGTTAAATGCGTAAAAAGTATAATTGCGAGATGCTCGTTCTTTCATTAAGCTTTAAGGAGTTCGCTTCTTGAAAGACTCTCGTTTATACCACACCAAGTGACACAGTGCTAATTGGTAACGCAACTGGCTAGTGGCTAGCTTTGAAGAGTGAAATTAATTACACGCCCGTAGCTGGACAAATATATTTTTTTTGGGGGGGGGGAGGTAAACTTTGCCGAGCGAGTGCCGAAGGCGCGTGCTGCCTTTGCGCGAGCGCCGCAGGCGCGAGCGAAATCTAGGGGGATCCGGGGGCATGCTTCCCCGGAACATTTTTGAAATTTTATTCCTGAAATCGCTAAAAACGCACCAAATTTCAAGCTCTGTTACATATATTCTATCTGCGCAAGGCTGTATTTTCAACTGAGAACTTGGCTTTGAATGTGGATCACACTGTGGCAACATACGGCTAGTCTAAGAGATTGTTAACCACAAAGCTCAATCACAAGGCAAGTTGCCTCACTCTACAAGGTATTGTTGTCAATAGGTCAGCTTAGTTAAAGAACATTTGCAAAATCTGCGAAATTTATTTACTTTAAAATACTTCAATTTTTTTCTTCACAATTATTTGGGCCGGCCCCTCCCCTAGCTACGGGCCTGAATTAAAATTACTGCATTAATTATTTCACTGTTACCACAAGACCCAATCAGCAATTTCAAACTTAACTTAAAAACTGGATACACATGTCTCAACAACCTGCAGCAGTCATTGGAAAACATTTGCATTTTTAGCAAAATTGTGGCTAAATTTTTGAAAGTAAAAAAAATATTCGTAGGCTGAAATAGGAAATTATTTGAGAATAAAATCGAAAAAAGAAACTAAAACCAATTTCCGTTTTTCGATTTGAACTTGACTTTGGATAATTATTTTCATAAATTTTATAACCTATTTAACGTCACAGATGTTTTCTCAATCAGACTACACGGGTATACTTGCAGCCAAATGTTTGGTTGTTAGATCCGTGGTCAGTAGAACGCCTTCTCCAGCCACAAGCACCAAAATACGATTGCTCAAATCATGAGATCATGTGCATGGGACCGCAATCCACCAACTGTTTTTAAAATTTTTTGTTTAACTTGCGCAGAATCTGAGAACTTTAGCACCATTTTCTTACTAACAGATGTAACGCCAAGGAACTTTATGTACTTATGCAATTATATAGTCAGAACAAGCAAAAATCTCTTTTCATTCGGATAGAACTTCTCCTATAAGCAAATACCATTCTACAGCATAATCATTGATAATCAGGCACAACGCAAAAGGCGAGCCTTAACAAACAAGTAACTAATGAAAAGCTGTTTCTTCGACGTTTCAAAATATTTTCCTATTTGTTTGCTCTTGACGAGTTCTAAATTCAAATTGGTAGCTACCTATGAGTAATTAAAAACGTAGTTTTTACCTTTCATGCTGATGTTTGTGTGTTGATTTTGATGACTTGCATGCTTGTGCTTTTTCTCCTTTTGCTTTATTTTCTGTCGCGTTTTCCCGGCACAAGCATTTAACCATCTGTTCTTCAATTTTCTGACAACTAACTGCTTCTGCCTAACCAACTTCTTATCACAACCAACTTCTTCCTACGACCGATTTCCTTTGACACAAACCACAAGAACAAAGACAATTTCTTTTGAAAACTTATGAAAACTGAAAAGATGTCGAACGCCAACGCTTGCAGCGCGCTTTTTCAGTTACTGGCGGGAATTTCGTGACGTTCGCCTTGAGCGATTCGTGTGAGCCGTCACACCGACTGGTCACGCTCAGTTTGTGGTTCGAATCAGCTGAGCTTTTATAGTCGTGTTCTCAATCCTTCTAAATTTAGTATTTATCTTACTTTTCATCTTAATTTTTGAGTTTTCTATTTTTCATTATTCATTTTCGAATTTGTGGTTATTCATTATTCCTAAAGGTAACTACTCCATTATTCATTATTCATTTCAATTTTTTCACCATTATTCATTATTCTCTATTCCGCTTCCACCCCCGAGTTCATGGGTCGTGTTCGGGAGAAGTTCGCCTGTTTTCCGAACGGCCGACTTTCTTCGGCGACCCGAAGGACCCGAGGACCCGAGCTCGAACTGCATGCGAGGATAATTTGAGAGATTTTTCGTTCGTCCTAGACTTGCCACAAGTCGAGTCGCATAATTTCTTTTTCTGGATGTTTTTAAAAATAACGAGCGCCTTTCCTTCGCACGGGGTATAAATATAAACCGAGTGCTGAAATTACTGAACGCGCGACAGATAGAGACTCCGCGACAGAGCCTTGAAGCGACCGTCCGGCGAGTCATATACGGGAGAAGATCGTGTTCTCGAAACTTTCTTTGGCCGACCCACGAATAGCCAACGGACCCCTGCTCGGGTTGTTGCTACTATTTTCCGTACGCCTAAAAAACACAAATTCGCCGCATTTAACTGAATTACCAAAAAAACTACATGCGCGAGTTGACAGTCAATCACGTGATCATGCCATTCAAAGCGCGGTGCGAGGCCTGGAACTAGTCCCAGTGCCTCTCATCCAGTCAGTACTGCGACCTTGCGAAGGAACTACAACTAACAAACTGAGGTGAATATTTGAAGAATCTTGACTGCTTTTCTGCCAAAAGCAATGGTAGATTACAGCAAGTGGGATCATATTGAGGTATGCCGTGTATTTTTATATGTTGGATTTCAGTCATTGGGCATTATAGCTCTCTAAAGTGAAGATTAGTCAAATTCTGTCAGTCACAGAACTGTGTCACTGTCACTTGGATCAGAGCAGATGTACACATCTTTTTTCTGTGTTTTCAACTTAATGAATGGATTTTTAAGTATCCTTCTGTACTATTTTAAACGCAGAGAAACGATTTAATATATCGTCAAAAAGAGTTTTCTTAAAGCTACAAGTTATTAAAATTAGATAAGTTAAAGAATATGTGCCATATCGTATTCGTTCGTGCATTTAGTCATAATTTGTGGTATGGCTGTGTGACTAGCATGATGTCAAAATTGTTTGCAAGTATCAGTGACAGATCACACGTAAGACTAAGGGCCTGTTTACATGGAGGTGGGGTACCCCAGGTAGGTTTTGTAAGTATTTTCTCATGTAAACGCTCACGGTGGGGTAATCCACCTAGCTGGGTTGAAGTAACTGAGCTTCTGGAGGCTCATATTACAGTTATAAAGCTCGCAAAAAATCCAAACAAAATGATTTCTCGCTGTTATCAACCTGGCTAGTATTTTCGCAAGTATTATCCTATAGATTTTCAAAATTCTGAGAATGCAAACTTGTCAGGCGATAGCATCGAAAATTCTTACCCCGGAGTAACCCTGTCACCCCAAGATCTTCAAGGTTGCATGTAAAGGCGGGCTAGTTTTTGACGGCTGGGCGGGTTACCTCACCTACCTGGACTCCCCCACCTCCATGTAAGAAGGCCCTAATAAGCTAGATTGTGTTGCAAAGTACATAGTATTCAATTTCAACAACAGGGGGTCTGATGAACCCTCAGATTTCAGTTCCTAGATTTATCACTTTGGTCCAGGTTATTTTTCATGCTGTTAACAAACTAAGTATAAAATTTAATGTTTAATGTTGTTTACCTCATGAACACAGGTCAGTGATGACGAAGATGACACACACCCCAATATTGACACCCCAAGCCTGTTCAGATGGCGCCATCAGGCCAGGGTTCAGAAGATGGAAGACGCAAAGCATAAACAAGAAACACTGGAAAAAGAAACTTTAGAGTAAGAATGTTTACAATACATACTAACAATAACATGTACAATAGTTATCATGGTCCCTGACAGTATGCGATGACTCAGAACTGCAGATCCTATGATAAATATAATTAATGCACATCCATGGCATCCTGAGAGCATTTCTGTGTAATTTTGAAAAATAAAATCAAGAACTATGGATTAATAATTTTACTTAACATCTTCTTTATGAAGATGAAGTTACTTAGTTTTCGAATATTTTTCTTCTTTGAAATAATTTAAACAATGAAAAAAAAACTGAGGAAAACATCCTTCTTTCATTCATTTCTTCTTTCACAATTTCAATTCACCAAGCACTCCTTGCCATAATTGTTTCTCACCTGGGCTCTGGTGTAGCTATGACAGGGATTTTAGTTTGGTAAATTTTTTTTTTTCAGCCAATTGTATTTACATGTACATTAGGGACCTGTCATTTTTTATGGAATGTACCAGTTCAGGAAACTAGTCTTACTACAGAGTTTGAAAAAGAATTCATAGCCCCTTTTGTTGAGCTATAAATAATCTTGAGACCAGTCAAGGCATGCTAATTTTTTTTATGACCCGTCCCTTAAAAACTAATAATCTTTTCAGCTCTTAACTGGACTACCAACACACACCGGCTCGTGTTTATTGAGACAATGTTAACCATTCTTATACAAAAGACATAAAAACCATGAACATGAAGAATTACATGTAGTTGTCCTGTAAAGCCAATCAGCTGGTGGGCTAGCAGTTGGTCGATAAATAGTAAACTTTTTGAAGAATATGGACAAGCGCTCACAAATAGGCGGTGTTATTTCAGAACTATTGAAAGTATATAAAATGACAGAAAATATGAATCATTTTTAAAAAAGGATGAAATTAGAGTTGTAAAAGAAATGCTCATGAATGTTTTTTTGATGCAAAAAGCCAGACATGATGTTCTTTGTGGTTTGTCTGCACCTGACTCGATCTGAATGCTTGTTCATTTCAACCAAGCTCTGGCATGTCTCGTCTCTTCCAGTGTTACACATTAATACTAGTGTTTTAAATATCGACTTTGAAAATTTCAGTCTTCCTTATGTATAAAAGTTACAATCATATTTTTTCTATCAGGTAAAAACATGCCGTTTTCTGCCTGATCAAAGAAAAGTTTGAAAAAAAGAGTGCTCCAAATGTTATTTGAAAGTGTCTGCAGGTTCTTATGGAAATCAGATATAGAAAAAGTCCACAAACAAGCTATTTGTTGGAAATTCAACAACTATTCAAAGCTGTCCAAAAGAACAATTTCAATACTTCAAAAAAAAAAAACTCTTAGAGAATTTGACAGCATAACAGACTGCCTTCGATAAGTACGCAATGACAAATGAAAAATTACCATTACTTTACAAATTTAAAATCCACTCAGCTGAAAACAAAAAATCAGTCATAAGTCGGCTGACAGTCGGCTAACAGGGTATCTGGAGTGTGTAATGGTGCGGATTCTTGACCTTTACCATTTATAATTTACTTCTCCGGCCCAGGATCTACTTTCCCAACCCGGTATATTCCATAAGTAATGACCGGTCCATTATGGTTATACTAAAAAAACACAATTAATTTTCTCATGCACCATTTGGATATGACAAGCACAAAAACACTTTTGACCTTTATTCTCAACTACCATAACAGTACTGCAATCTGATACTCATGTGATATACATGTACAGGTCAACATTGATGCCTGCATAGCATTGGATTGGACTGTCACAAACACATACTCACAGAATATAATACTGCTCTGCCACTTTGACGACATAGGTGGGCAGAAGGTGAAAGGTTAAAACAGAGAAACAAAAAATTTCTTGTATTCTCACCACATGACCCCCACCCCCTGAAAACTAGACCCAGGCTCTCTCTAGTGAGTGAGAAAACCATTTTCAGCTTCATGAATGTTCCTCAGCCAGTAGAAAATCATATATGTCAGATTGAGCATTAAATTGTGTCTTATTTCATTTAGAAGTAAAATAGCCTGCATTAATGATTATAAACAAACGATGTGTTGATTGGAACATGAACTACAGTGAGATCATTTTTAGGAAGACTCAAATTAAAGTTTTAATGTAAACTTCAACATAAATTGCGTTTTTTTCTGTATAACTGACCAGTTCATTAGCATGTTATGCTCTCAAACTTCTACATATTAATTGGCATGTTTTTGCTGCATCCTGTCATAGGCCAGCCTGAACTGCATCATCATCAACAACAATACCCTTACTTGATACAATTTAAAATGAAGATTGCTTAATAGAAATTATGAATACAAGGAGAAAGCATCCTGGCTTCTGTAATTAATAACCATAAAGGTTACATTGATGTGACTGTATTTATGTGGATTTGCATGTTGTTTGTATATATGTACAGTAGACCCATCTTCGTATATGTGGAGCTGTGCGTGTACTGTATGTGACTATACATGTGGAGCCATACAGGTACATGTATGTGGACCCGCATCAGTGTTCTCTCCAGGATTTTACCAAGACCAAGGGGTGGTTGCTACTTAAGCGAAAATGGACAGTGGGGCTGCAAGGAGGAGGGACTGGTGTATCACCAGGCTTTTAAGTGCTATGTTTACAATAATAAAGTTTGCTTTTAAACCATGTTGCTGTTTTTGTTGAAATGAGTTAATACCAATCAACTTACAGAATGCAGAAAGATAGGTTTCAAAGGCAAGAAACGGCTGGTCTGTTTTCAGTAACATTTGGTATTTGACAAGCCAGTGCCAGATTTTTCAAGCAAATCAGTGTTATCTTAAAGCCAAGCGGCAGAAATTTTATGCCAAGTGACCCGCTTGTCTAAAAGGCTCAAGGGAGAACACTGACCTGTATAATCTTTTATGCATATATGTGTACCTGTATTGTACATGTATTTGTGTATGTGGACCTGTAATGTACATGTATACATGTATGTGGACCTGTAATGTACATGTATACATGTATGTGGACCTGCAATGTACATGTATTCATGTATGTGGACCTGTATTGTACATGTATACATGTATGTGGACCTGTATTGTACATGTATACATGTATGTGGACCTGCAATGTACATGTATTCATGTATGTGGACCTGTAATGTACATGTATTTGTGTATGTGGACCTGTAATGTACATGTTTACATGTATGTGGACCTGTAATGTACATGTATACATGTATGTGGACCTGTAATGTACATGTATACATGTATGTGGACCTG
>JAOBRG010355107.1:0-13076 GCA_027574985.1 Umimayanthus nakama
AGAGATTTTTTCAGCGAAAGTTTGATGTTCAATTCTTACATTACCTCTTAAACTATAGCTTTCAAATTTTAGTCAAATTCCTATTATTTAACGCTAATAGTGTAACTAAAATTGTTTTTATTCCGTTTTCAACTTTTTCAAATGCAATTTGACCGAGAAAAGATTTCAATTTTGACAAAGTGCAAGCTACATGGCCGCCATCTTGGATTTTCAAACATGGTATTGCGCAATACCTATGACGTCACAGGTCACGTGTAACATAAATTATTTTACAGGGAATATCGACTAATTGCTTTTGAAACTAATAGTTAACACGTCTTTCAAGGCTTTTGTGAATTAATGGAGAAAAATACTGAAAAAGTCAAAAATCGAAAAACATGGTGTCAAAAACGGTGTGGCCATGGCAACGTGTTGTACCCTTGAGGAAAAATTTTTCCAGAATCTTGTTCTCCAATAAATTTTAGTAAAAGTGGCCAAATTTTGTTGGTGTTACTTCAATATTGAGGAAGTTCTGGAAAGTTGAATTCGGCGCGGGCACTTTCCGCCCCCCCCCAGGTGGAATAGGGTTAAAACCATCATCAACACCAACTGTAAGATAAATACTCAGCAAGCAATACGCCGAGTTCTTCTGAGTGTCCGTATATACCGAGATGAAACTTTAATTCCAGATGGCATGAAATCTGAAACAAAAAGAATAATAATCTGTCGTTAGATGTGATATACAAATTGAGCAACGTTTGAGATATTGAGCAGGTTGGTTTGTAAGCGACCTTTTAAGAAAGCAACTTGAGCAAATTTAATCTTCCAAAATTTTGTAATAACATTTTGAGAAATTGCAAGCATGCAGCTGTGGGCAGGCTTCAGTTATATATGCTGGAGTAAACAAAAACAGGGCCTTTTTCAAGTGAAAGCAAGATCATCAGTTAAAAAAAGGCTTGTTTCTGCAAGTGAATTTTGTAGCTTTGCCTATCTCCATTTCATGTAGTGGAAAGGAACGATTTGGGCCGTCTCGATGACGTCACGGAAGTAATTCGTACCCACGGTTCCGAAGGGTCGGACCATTTGATTCTTGAGGGGGTAGGGGGGGGGGATGGAGGACTTAAGAAAAAAACCCCTGTAAAGCCTTTACAATTAAAATAAATCATGCAAAAGGAATGGCTTTAACTATAAAAAATTGCCTTCATCACTGGCAAGTGAGAAAAAAAACTCTTGCACTAACCAATTGTTCTCCCTCCCCTTCAAAGGTCAAATGGTCCACCCCTAAGCAACAAATAACTAGAAGCTAGAGCTAGAGAAGTCGTTGTCTCGTCCCCAGTCGACTCTTTGGCTCGTTTGGTCAGCACGGTCGGCGGCGCGCTTATCTTTGTCCTTTGCCGTCCGTCATATTGAAAAAAAAGCGCTGAGTAACTAGGCATGGAAGGACTAGACAAAGGAGGATGCCTGGAGCCGAGGCTAGAGAAGCCGTACAGAAACTATGCAAGTTGGCCACTGCCACTATAAATAATCGGCAACACCCATGGCATGGCCCCTTAAGCTTCAACGGGAAGAACTTTTAAAACACTTACTTTCTTTGTTGATGTGAGCCTGCCAACCTACAGCTTGTAAGTTTTCACTCGTGAAACCTTCTTTTGCAGGCCTTGCCGGTGCTCAACTTCATGGAATTTGGCTTCATCAAAACTTAATCCGTTGAACAGTTTCTACAAAATTAAGATTTTAACAAAACTTTACTATAAGTATGAGAAACTCAGACGATGACATTTTAATTGGAAAACTATGTACATCGTCTAGTTTTCTTTTCTTTTCAGTTTCATCTTTTTAGCTTCAAAATTTCTCGACAAACAGAAGGAAGAAACGTATGTGGCCGCCGACATGCCGCTAAAGCAGTTTTCACCAGGATGTGAGTGCTACTGTTAACTAGTACGGGGCAATCCATTCTGGGACAAAGCGTCTCTGGGGCGAACTTGGATACCATATTTGTCCAACTACTTCCTATTCACAATCTCATTTTTTCCACGCACATCCCCCTTCCTGATCAGAAAGAAAAACCAAATGAGACAAAGAAATCCCCAACAAACACGAGGTATTTCCAAATTAAGCTCTCTAAGCTGAAAAGTATAAAGTTTTAACAAATGTAGTTTGTAAAATGCAATAAAAAGATAACACTGGAACTGCTCACTGTACATGATGTTGCATTATCAGTGAAATTAACTGCGAACTTGCTCTCGAGTCTTTAATAGAAGGTTTCGTTTTGATTGACAATGTTGACGTTCGACTGAAGAGCATTGTGACTTTTAACACCTTACTTAGATTTTTCCTTCTCCGTAAATAAACCAAGTGCTACACCTTTTACAGATCTTGTCGGTTTTTTAAATAGTTAGAACATTCCATGCAAGATGAATTGCAAGAAATGTTTTGGTTCAAACTAGTTGTCTTTGTCTCGCAATTATGCGTCAAAGCTACCGGAATCGCAATTGCCTCTAACTGATCTAGTGCAAGAGAAACTTTAGTCTTGGTCAGTTCAAAAGGGCGTGGCACCAATTATGGTAACTTGAAAGCTTCCAAATATTTAAAAACAACAAAACCTGTCAAAGAGTTATAAACAATTTAACTCTGCTAGATCGTTTTAAACTGCATCCGACCCCGTCTAGGACTTCCCTCCTGATTTCTCCTTCTTTCTGCAAACCGCCATTAGTGTTCCCGCAACCAAGTAGTCTTTACTTCTCAGTTTTTCGAAGTTTTCCCCCATCTTATGTGAACTTGAAAAGATTCAGAAAAAAACCTTGTACGTCATTTAATATAACATACTTGCATAACATTCTAACAATAGCCTGTTAAAGGAGGCAAACAGCAACTGAGAAACCAATACAACATACTTGCGTTATCAGGCGCGTAGCCAGAGTGGGGAAGGGATCAAGGGGGCCCACCCTCCCTTTTTTCTGTTGTACCTCTAAAACACTTACTAGTACATCCCGGCCTGTCTAATAGAACTAAGTATTTCTCTAAAAAACAATCTCCCCCCCTCCCTCCCCCAAGGGAAATCCTGGCATCGCCCGTGGTTATACTCATAACTAGTCTGCTAAAAAGGCAAACAGCGCGAAAACCAATACAACACACTTGCATTATACTCTCAACTCTAGTCTGCTAAATGCGGCAGCTAGCCAGATTGTCTCTTTCATGCAATCGTAACGTATACTTACCTCTTTAGCAAACACACCGCTGGCCTTCAGATACTGTGATATAGCAGAAGCCGGGATCAAGATCATGGAAGCGAGGGCAAGACACCAGCCGAGGAACTCGGCCCATCCGGGATACGCCTTGTTCTGGTAAGAGATCCCCTTCCATTGAACAAGCTGGGCAAGGATGATAATCTGCAATTGTCAGTTTTAAATAGTTTTGCTAGTTTGAAAAACAGCAAAGTCTTGTAGTCTTCACAAGAAACACAACAAGCACTGACTGAAGATAAAAAAATAGTCCCAATAAAGTTTTACATGTTAGATGGTTATCAGTAAAACATGAAAGGTTGAAACTCACAAACGTGACGAGAGGCGAAAGATATTTCCAGCATATAACGAAGAAGATGTTGGGACGCTTGCCAGTCATTGCCTCGATCATCTCGCTGAGCTGATCCGTACCTGTGGATCAACAAACGACGCAATTGCAACAGTTGAGTATATGTATTGCAGGTGAAAGTCAAAAGTCTTCAAAGGAGAGAAACTATAGAGAAGTTCTTATAAAAATTAGAAAACAAGAACAAAAAATGATGGTTCACGTGTTTCTATTTTGATGTGGTTGAGTGGGAATGGGCAAGAGCATGGAAGTTTTGCTAAAGCCTAAAAGGCTGATCAAGAACAGGCCTTGGGTAAGATGGGTCTCCTCTTTGGAAAAGACCAACCAAATATTATGGACAGTACCACGCTATAGAACATTTAAATATTTTTAAAGTTTTACAACAATGCGACGTAAGATCATAAGATAAAATTAATATAACCTAGCCTGCAAATTTTTGTAAATAAAGTTTTCTTTTAATATTTTTATAATATCTTTCACTATTGTAACATTTTCTATGTATTTTAACGAATGACATTAAAGACGTATTATTATTATTATTAATATCTATATTATTATTATTATTATTATTATCATTATTATTATAATTATTATTATTGTTATTATTATTATTGATATTGTTATTATTGTTATTGTTGCAGGATATTTTGTATTTGCTATAAACAGGAGTGATTTTTTGGGGTAGACAAATTCTGTAGTTGGGATTTTTTGGATATGAAACATAAACCTCTGTCGAAACCCCCGTCGTTAAAATATATGAGTGCGGCTCGGTAGGTGTTATGCATGATGACATCTTGCTGGGTAATTTGCTCCCATGTCTCACATTCAAAATGCAAATGTTTCCCAAAGGATAAGAATTGAAGAGAACACCAGCATGAAATGTGGAAAAAGCGTGAGAAAACTACATGAATCTGATCAGCACAACGTCATCGGCATAAGGTCTATTGAACAAGAAATTGATACAGGCGACGCAGTGCTCATTTCTTTGCTTTTCTCACCTCTAAACGGGTTGGTGAATTGATCAGTTTAGCTAAAGCCGGCTACACATACCTAATGCCCAGCCAACAGTCAGCGCTTCACATAAGGTCAGGAATAGCAGCGAAATCCCTCCACTCTGGTAGTCAAACATAGTGAACACATATATTCCGCCCTGCAGAGAAAGATCCGACTGGCTCTCAGTGTAACATGTACAAAAGAAAACGAAAAGTTAACAAGTGCTTGAAAGCTGAAAAAAACTGCATGGAGACGCTACTTAATATAATTTTGCAAATATTTTCCAAAAAACTTCCTTTAACTATAACACATAGCTCACAGCCTAGTTTTTTTTTTTTGCAACAAACAGTAAATTTTTGCCGGGGCTCGTTCTTAAGTTTTTGAACAATTTGATATCCGATTGTTCTTCAGTTGTCCCTGTTTCCATCATGTCAATTATCATCACAAATAGTATAAACACGTGTATACATTTCGGCGCTGTCATAAAACATGTGAGTTACAGTTTCTTCTCTGCTCACTCAGAGTTTAACATTGAAAGAAAGACCTGCAATGAAGTGCCATATGTAATGAAGTGGTACTGTGTTTTAAAAACAAAAGCTGTAGTTACGTTTGGATCTGAAACCGAGCTTTCAACTTTAATTTTTGGGCAAATTTAGATCTACTTTAGTTGTTCTTGTAAAATTTTTCTTACAAAGAAAAGGTTGTAGCTCGCTGCATCCAGAGATGTACACAGCCTATAGGCCCTTTTACGCTGCAATTTTGTCATCGACTTGTCTCGCAGTGCTCCTCGGAACGAAAACGAGCAGTGTGCGCATGCGCCCTTGTTAAAACGGCCGTAACTGAGTTGCGAGAAAAATACCATAAGAGTTATACATGTGCTGCATGTCGTTACAATCCGCTGTGAAAAGCAGATCTGATTTCTACTCCGTGCAACGCTTCGCGAAACAAAAAGAAAAATGTGAGACAACCATTCTACAGAGTGCAAAGATTCTCAGCAACTTGGCTATGACAACGGCATTGCGAGACAAGTTGCTGAGAAAATTGGGCAAAATCTTGAAAATCTTACCAGTGCCAAACATTAATACTTTTGTCTCAACATTCCGCGAATTGCAATTTCAGATACACAAAATCGTCTAAATCATGTCTATAGTTCTCAATTGCGGAACATTTAAACAAAGACCGCTGACCTGCATGCACTGCGGAAGCGCCAACAAGAACATGGCGATGCAGGCCACGACGAGGAAGAGCCATTTGTATTTACGGAGGTACTTTGGGTACTCATCTGACAGACCCGTGATCACACATTCAACAAACGAAAACTGCAGTGAAAAAAAAGTTATACAGTTGTGACGTTTTCCCACCACAATTTATACACAACAGTATCATTTTATGATATTTTAACTAACCTGCTTTGTACATGAAAAAGTCTATGCTTTTTGTTACATCGATCACACAAAAAAACAGTTCTGACACCCAAATGGAGTTAAGAAACGGCCGTTGGACTTCAACAAACACATCTGTATTTCACAAGGGCACAATTAGAGGGCCAGATTTAATTAGAAGATAGGAAATTGACTTGTTTTACTGATCTTTAGAGGTCATTCATAACTAGTTGGATTCCTTTGGTAAAACCATCAAATTAAAAATTTGTCAGAAAAATTTTAAATTTTCCTAAAAATTGTTCTTTAATGTGCAAAATGTTTTTACACAAAAATTTGGAAGCTCGCCGACTACTTTTTATGTAAAATGCAATCGAATGGTAAAAATAGAGCGTGTTTCAGGTTTCGATACGGTTGCTATGCAAACAAAATTTCCGGCAAAAGTACAACAGTTAATGAATTAGAATTTGTTTTAAAACCACCAAGCAAGAACTTGCACTAATCCATCACGATACGCAAAGAGCCTCAGTTTGTAAAGTTCAATTGCTCAAGAAAATGCAATAGAGGCGGCAGCTGCCTGAATTGCTCCAAATGGCAACTGACGTAAAACTAAGTAACTTATCTATTTTTTTGTTATTTTTTTTTACCTGGCTGTCAAGTCCTAGAGTCAACAACATGAAGAAAAACAGAATGGCCCAGAGTGTGGAGACGGGCATCTGAGACACAGCCTCGGGGTACACAACGAAGGCAAGGCCAGGACCTGCAACAAGCTAGGAGTTATCGGCGAGACAATAACAGTCAGCAGCAGTAGCAGTATTGTAGCTCAAGCTTTCAGCTCATTTGGATCCATGAGTCTCTTTTTTAGTTTTGAGTATTTGAGCACTTTTGTCACTTTGATAATTGTCTTCTAGTTTATTCAATCTAAAGTGGGCGTAATCACCCTCCCCCCATCCCTCCCCCACCTCCCCCCCGCTCCCCACACACACACGCGCACACACACACAAAAATTAAGAGAGATGAAATTTCGATTTAATCCCACATGATACTAAACTTAGTTTGAATCACCGGAAAACGTGTGTTCAAATGTTTCATACTCAAACGTCTTCTGCAAGCCTAGAGCACGCTACCAAGTCTATAACTTACCGAAAAAGGTTTGTTCCTAGAAAATGAATTTTTTAAATAAAAACTCTGGTGTCTCCAATAGGTCACCATTAATTAGCACCAACAGGACCCAAATACTCTGTTAAGAAGCTTCAGCGTCTGCCAGTAGGTTCTATACTAATGGACCAGTTTGGATTTAGCTCTAAACATCCGTGTCCAAACATGGTAGATCTTAGGAATGTTGACAAAATTTGGTCTAAGCTTCCATGCGCCACCGTAAAATTCACAGCCGAACTTAGTAACATTTATACTGTTAAACTCTGCCCCAAATGGGGGGAAATGTAGGTTATCCATACCCAGTGACTAAAAGTTTCTAGAACCTCCCCTCCCTAGTAAAATACTCATCTGAATCAACGACGGTTTCAACAGAAGTCTTGAGCGACTTTGCCATGAAGCCGAGAACACTGAAGATTGCAAATCCGGCGAACATACTGGTACCACAGTTTATTACACTGACTAGAATTGCATCTCTAAAAATATTAATAATAAAATATAAATTTTAATAGTATAGCTGATGTAACAAGAAAAACAACAACTAGGTAAGTATTAAAAGGTTAACACTTGGTTGCAGTAAAGTCTGAGCATTTTTAAAGAGCTGAACTTTCTACTAATTATAAAAAATAGGTGTTGACATTTTTGTGAATATTACTCCTTTCAAGGCTTAGCTGGAAATTTGTAACGTGAAAAGTGTGCAACTGCTCTTAATTTAAGACAAGTATCCTTCGTAAAAATTCAAAAACTTGGTATTCCTGTTGCGGTCGTCACAAAAAATCTCCCTTTAAAATAGACACGATCAATAAATCGAGATATTCTTTGTTTTTCTTTAGACGTAGTGTCCCTTTATTGAATGCACTCGCAAGTTTCAAAAGATGTCCAATCCCGACCCAGTTCCCTTCACTCTAGCTCTGTTCGAAAAGAATAGCCTTACCGACCCACAATTGAAAATATAACTAGCTTTTACTTTCCTTGGTACGAAAGGGACGGAAAAAACCTTATAAATAAAGGCATTACCCAGTCCCCACGTACTTCCTATCTCTCCTCTCTAGCCGCCTCTTTACAAACGCCACCACTGCCCCGTCGTGAGAAAAAATGGTATTCGAAATATGAACAGAGTAGCTCTTTCGGACGTAATTAAGTAGCTAGCAAGAACAAATGCATATTGCTTCATATAGCAGTTGGTTTCAGGGAAGACTTGCATGGACGACCTACTTTTCGCAGTTGTTGTTGAACTTGTTGTAGCTGCCAAAGGTGATAAGGGAGCCAAACCCGACACCAAGGGAGAAAAATATCTGGGTGGCAGCCGCGACCCACACCTAGATGGAAAATCAACAAGTTTAACTGGACGGCAAACAGATGGAAAGATCTAGACAAGATAATCGACAAACAGACAGACAGCTAGAGGCCCATTCACACGCGCGATATTTACGGCGATTTCGATGGCAAGAACTGAGACTCGCACGTGTGAATAGCCGGCGATTTTACTACGATTTTCAAAATTTAGCGATCTTCGCGATATCACTGACCAGATGTTTGGAACATGTTCAAACTTTATTGGGATTTTAGTACTGTTTTATTTGTAGAGGTAATCACACGACTTTGAGTGCAATTTGGAATTAATTTACACGAGTGAGTTTTTCAAAAGTATCAAAATTGAACCAGCCCGCAGGGCGAGTTACATTTGAACTTTTTGAAAAAATCACGAGTGCAAATTAATTCCAAATTGAACGAAAAAAAGTCGTATGATTACTTGTTAATAACATACATGAAAAAATGTAGTGATCGATCATTAACCGGAAGTAAAGGTTCGTGTCTCCTTTGTTGTGTGTTTGGAAATTCTTTGGAAAACTTAGGAAAAGGCACCGGAGAGTGTAAAAAAGCACGTTCCGACAACTTCCCGAAATTTTTTTTAAAAAAATGAAGATTTTTGGAAATCTTCGGAAGTCTTCGTAAATCTTCGGAGGTCTTCGGAAGTCTTCGGAAGTCTTTGGAAATCTTCGGAAAACCCGGCAAATGTCGCAAAATGCTGAAAAACAACATTTCAGCATTTTTTGAATTTTTTTTTAAATCTTCGGCAATTGTCGGAAGTGTTCGGAAATCTTCGGAAATCTTCGGAAAAAACTGGGAACTGTTGTTAAGTGCTAAAAACAACATTGCAGCATTCTTTGAATTTTTTTAAATCTTCGGGAATTGTCGGAAGTCCTCGGAAACTTCGGAAATCTTCGGATTTCTTCGGAAAGTTCTTAAAATGATCTTTCGACACTTTTTGAAATTTTTCGAAAATTTTTGGAAATCTTCGGAAGTGTTCGGAAATGCTCGGAAAACTTCGGAAACCCTCGGAAAATTTTCGAATATTATGGGAGGTTTATGAAAATTTTTACGATTTTCCAATCTCTCACAGCTGAGGACTGAAGATCAGATTTGTAATTTGCACTGGTATTACGCTTTTTGCACTGGTGTTACTCTTTAACTGCACTGCTCTCAGCCAATCAGAATCGAGTAATTTTTTCATGTATGTTATTAGCCGAAAAATTGCACCTACAATTGCCGTAAATATCGCGTTGTGAATTGGCCTTAAGTTTACACGCAGGAGATGAGTTAGTCACACAACTGACAAACCACAAGAAGCACCGATAATAGTATCAAACTTTAACCTTGACGCATTAAGCTGGATAACTAACCCTGGGATCAGTAAGTCTTGAAAAGTCTGGCTTGAGGTAAAATGTTACGCCGTCCAGTGACCCGTCTAGGGTGGCTCCGCGGATAACAAGGATGACAAGCACCAAATATGGGAATGTAGCAGTGAAATACACCACCTGCGTAAAGAAATTGTTACACCTACATTTAAAAGAGGGCCGTAGCTTCCTCAACCCTAAACTCTTGACTTTCTCAAAGTTTTTTGTTGCTGAGGCAATATCTGACTTGAAATATGTTAAAAACTGAATTTTCTTATATACCGAATTCGTAAATGCGTAATGTTTCGACTCCATGCTCGCTCCAGGCCTTATGAATTTGGTGTATATGTAGGTTACAAAGTAAAGTGGTACAAATATTTGTATGGCGCCTTTTTCTACATGCTCAAAGGCGCTTTATAATGATAAGTTTACCCCCAGCAGACCGGAAGCAAATTTACAAAGCGGTACATGTACGCTGTTGCTCATTTTACTCACTCCCTGAAGGATAGAAAGCCGAGTGAACCTTAGCGGGAAAGAAAGGTCACCCAATTATTCAATCCTCGACCAGGCGAGGGATTGAACCTGGGACCTCAGGATTGGGAGTCAGAGATCTTTACCACTGCACCAACCCCATCGTTTTTATTTTTAGGCTTTCAAAATCGGTGATTTTAATGGTAAGCTCTAGTGAGTTTCTGAACGCTAATAAGAACCTTAGTTGCTATGCAGCATGCAGTGAAGTAAACTGAACCATGCAATTGAACAAAAAGTCCATAGATAACTTTAAGCCTCGTTTTTATATGATCAACCGTCGCCCTGCATTAGATAGATCATATGGAGCACTCGACACGGTGTCTGCGATGGTCCGGCGACCAACGATCCGGGTGATCGGAGATAAGTACTTAAATTCGACCATTACAATCACGCTGAAAAAAAAATACAATTTTGATGATTTACAAACCGTCGTCGAGCGTTACTGATCATACGAAAACCAGGCTAAACAGCTCGTTGATCTGAGACGGTCGCCAATCGTGCCACAGACCGTCGCCGACCGTTAAGGATCATATGGAAACCAGGCTAAACTCGTCGATCTGAGACGGTCGCCAACTGTGGCAAAGACCGTCGGCGACCGTTACAGATGATATGGAAACCAGGCTAAACTCGTCGATCTGAGACGGTCGCCAACTGTGGTACAGACCGCGACCGTCGCCGACCGTTACGGATCATATGGAAACAAGGCTAAACTAGTCGATCTGATACGGTCGCCAACTGTGGTACAGACCGTCGCCGACCGTTACGGATCATATGGAAACCAGGCTAAACTCGTCGATCGCGCAACGAAAGCTCAACGTTTGGTTTTCTGTGCGGCTTCAGAATAAAAGAAAGTAAAAGTTTTGAATTTGTCTTAAATGAAGTAAATTCACGTGGCCTCTAATGAGTAGGAAATGTCAGAAGATTATCATTTCTTAACTTAGCTAGTGCTCCATTTTGTTCAGTTATCTCATGTTGTTTTGTATATTATGGGGGACTGTTACACTCTCACACCGTCAACCTTTTTTGTTATCAAGACCAGTGGAGAGTCAAAGACCTTGAATATCGAAAGTGGTAAATGAATGAGCGGGAAAGAGAAAGATGAAAGGTAGGGGGGGATGTAGAAGGAGCAGTGAGGGGACAGGGCGTGGCCGTCTTTAAGTCGAACAAATAACCAATTTAAGTAGAAGAAGAAATGGTATGGACTTGGTCAGAAAGCATTTGGCACAGGGGAGGCAAGACCCTCCTTCAGGACAACTCATGATCAGTTTTCCACCGAGCTTTAAAAAAACACGCACAAAGTCGTTAGGAAGGTACCTTTCCTGACGACACCACGCCCTTTAGCAGGCAGAAATAAACCAATATCCAGGCGAGAGCCAAACACAACGTAATCTGCCAGCTGACGCTGCCCATATTTGAGATGTCACCCGATACTTGCAGAATATGTTCACTATGGGAAAACATTAGAAATGGCGGTCAATAAACAATACAATACATTAGCAGGTGTTCCCCAGCTAACAGAGTAATGGCATGTGTGTAGTTATAAGTATTGAAGCTTTGACTGGTAAGAATTTTTTTTATAAATACGATGCAATCATATTTCTTACTTGAAGAATTCTTCTGAGGGTCCTCTGTACTTGCACCCCGCAGCCAAGCCAAGAGCTGTACAGTTCAGTGTTTGGTTCATTCCAAACCGGTTTTGCCTTAAACAGAAAAAAAATATTCAGTTGTTAAGTTTGAGTCGATCCCATGACAGACTCTATGTTGAGCCCTGATCAACTAACCGGGTGACGAACACCTAAAACATAAGATAACACCTGAGAACATGACATAGCCTCCACCGATCAGACACACAAATGTAACTCCTCATGAGAAGGTAAAGGAGAGAAGCAGCAGCGCCAATATTAAGCACCAGAGCCGAAAAGAGAAACAACAGCTCATGCTCCCATTTGTTGAAAAGCAGTCACTGTCAACATTGCTGTAATATAGTACTACATGCCACTGACGACCACCACAACAAAAACGTCAAGTTGTACGAATTTTAGAAAAACTGAACAAGCTTAACTGTATGAAGAGTAAAATGTTTGAGTCGAAAAAATTCAGACTGTATGTCCGGATCCAGTGAAGTGTTCAGTTCAATTTTAGTTTAACGTACAATTGCTCTTCGACGTGGTGTATTCAATGTCGAACGATGTCAACACTATCCAGACACATGTACACACTTCACCCATCCTTCCTCCCCCTCCCCCTGCCCACACCACACCCAAACTGCAACCCACAAAAGGTTATTTTGGCTTACGAGCAAAGTGGTGTGTTCCAGGAATTATCGCATGTCTTCCAAGGCACTTCGGCTCTCATTGACTCGAACAGATACAACAGGCACCAGGCAATAATCACATTATAGTAGATGGCTACTAGAAACGACACCATGATCATAGCAAATCCGATTCCTAAGAAAATAAGAGGGACCAATGTCAATAGCTGCTCTTGCGAAGAAACACAAAATACTAGTACAATTGCTAAAATGTGTGATGCCGAGTAAATTTCGTATCAAAAATGTTTTCTTAAAATCAAAAATTGAGTTGCTGAACTAAAAATTCAGTAAACCTAAAAGAGTTTATAGTGCTATGATAATTGTTCAAATCAGAATGCAATAGACCATTTTAATTTTGCTAATGCAAACTTTTTCTAGCTATAAGTCCATTCCCTTTTGGAGGATGGGGGGGAGGGGGGGGGGAAGGCACTACTAAATCAAATTTTAGCTTATAAATTCAAC
>JAOBRG010355118.1:0-13075 GCA_027574985.1 Umimayanthus nakama
CAAACGCGGCCATCACCATCCTTGCTTCATGACCAAATGTGATGCAAATATCATGTTTGTTTTTGAGCAAATGTGTGCGAATTTGATCAAATATAGTATTTACTACAGCTACACGTTATATTTGCTATATGTGTAAATCCGTTTTTTCGTCCAGTGTTTGCTGAAACCATAATTCAAGTATTAATGTTAATGAGAACAATAATTTTAAAAAATAGTTAATTTTCATTACTGTTAAAAGGCATTTAAGTATTTGTGAAATTAAGTACAAATCTGCCAAACGTTAATGGTAAAGTTATATTTTTCTTAATTCCCGGAAACGTTTTTTAAATCAGCGTTTAGTTGAGATGAAGTATCTGAATTACCTTCCTTGCCTTCTTTCTTCTTTCTTTAAATAACTTTGGTAAGTGGAGCTTATGATGAGGTTAATTAGGTTTGCCAGTTTTATTTTAGTAGGACACTTATTGAATAAATTGACGTTATGCATTTTAGATTTTTTGCCTTTAAGGTTACCGTTCACGTTGGAACGGATTAAAACTTTGAAACTGAGATTTTCGTAGAATAAAAACACACTTAAAATGAACTTCTAGTGAAAAAATAATTCGGTTTTTTATACGTCTAACAGTTTGCGAGATATGACAAACGAAAGTTTTTACTGAAAGTAAAATTGTATGACGCGCGGCGCATTTTAAGAGTGAATTTCACGAGATATGTTTTGGCTAAAACTACGAAAATGTAAATGATCAATGCTCCCTCAATTTTTAATCTCACGCTGTCAAGTTTGGCAAGTTAATAAAATAATAGCCAAAAATGAAAACTGTCCTGGCGAATTTTGAAATTCCGCTCCAATAACATTTATGACTCAAAGATGGCAGTTTTGTATGCTGCAAATGGGGAATTTTCTTCAAATGCCTGCAGAAAATTAAAGACGCTTTCAATCAAAAATCGCCAGGACGGAATTAGAGTAAAAATGTTGCTGAATCTCACAATTAAACTATAAATGGTGAAAAAAGAAATCCACAGCCGCATTGACGTCTGAAAGTGAAAAAAAAAACAGTTTGAATTAAGATGCTCGCATTCGTTTATAAACTAAAATTTTGCATTAATTTTTTCACCATCATTTAGATAATTTTATAAACTTTCCATTGATATATAGGCTTGTGGGTATTCGATCCGTATTAACGGAGTTACATACAAAAAACTGAAAACACCGCTCAAGGTGAACGGTAACCTTAAATTAACTACGAGAGATGTGAATGCCGCCTCTCCATATTCTAATCACATTCAAACATACAGAATTTCACTAGAACTGACGTGCTTAGACAAATAGTGTTATACCGGTTTGGTAACTTTGCTTCCCAAACACCGCATTTTAACGACTTGGCTGTTTAACGAGTGAATGATGAGTTCATCAGTGCAATACTAGACTATGTATGTTTCCCTTCCCATTTTAAATCAGCATTTAAACATTCTGCATTTCACTGAGTTTTAGAGCAGTGAGACCTTTATACTAGTTAGCCACTCAGATTAATACACCCCGTTCCACTACAATATCAAGCTATTTACTATTCTACCAATTTTCGCTGCCTGCATCATCTAAGCTAGCCTTTATACTGGCTTACTGGCCGAGATAACCTCTTTTCCTTTTTCAGAACCGGCGAGCCTGTTTACAGCTACGCTGCATCGTGAGTTGGTGAAATTATTTTGTGATCATCGTTTCGTGCATAAACACATTGGATTACGTTCAATGACAAAACTTTTGTCGTTCTTACTGTCTCTCATTTTTATGCAAAGCTTTGCGCTAAATCTTAGCTGAAAAAACAGTATCAATAACTACACAAAGCAGTTAGCAATTGGTTCGACAAATGTTAGCACTTTGCTACCTAAGTAGATTTGTAATTACTTATGTCAACACAACGGGAGTGCCAGACTCGGAAGCTTTGAAATCATTCGTCCACCAGGGATTTTTCTTCAGAGTAATGTCTCGTGATCAATTTGTCTCAAGTGGCGGTATAACAAAACTTCAATATCTTGAGTGCCTTGTATATTTGAATTTCCATCACGAAAACTACTACAAATTATCGATATTCCGCACTTGCTTTCTAAATGATTGGCTCCCCCTAAACTGAGTGTTTTACAAAATTAGACTTAATTGCATTGCTAACAACGCCCTAACGCTTCTTTCTTGAAAATTACTCTAAATGATTATACAATCTGTACAAAAAGAAATCAATGTTTTGTTTGTCAATAGTAGAGAAAATATTGTGACTACTTCTACTGCTATTACTAACGCTACTACTGTTATTACTACTACTACTGCTACTACATTGAATTCAATAAATTTCGGACGGATTTAATTTCGGACCAAGAAAGTGTCCGAAAACTAATCCGTCCGAAACTTTTTGGTGTCCGATATTTCTGTCGTCCGAAAATTTTTCCGGCCTAAGTTTTTTAAAAATATTTTTAAAAGAAAATCACCAGTATATCAAATCCGCTGAAATTCTTACAAGATTGCTCTGTGTTTGTTTGTTACTTCTACCTCATGTAGTACTATTTTAAAAAAGTTTTATTTAGTTACAGTAATTTACAAAGTTTCCCTTCAGGTTCGCTTTCAGTCTTCATCTTCACTCTCATCAATCACAATTACTATTTCTTGACTGTCATCATCAACTTCCTCGTTGGCCTCTACAAGCGATGTGCTAGTACCATCTAAAGCCTGAGGTGAATCTTCTAGTTCAATGCTGTCATAGTTCTGCTAAATAAGATCCTTCAAGCGGCAGAGAATTTCCCGCTTGGAATCATCAAATTAAAAAACTGCCTCCAAAACAATCTCCAAACCCCGTTTTGCGATTGGAGAGCATCTGTACTTTTCAGCTTGAACCATAGCCTCCATGCTTTCCCCATGTTTGAGAAAATAATTGTAAGCAGATCGAGAAATTTCCTGTGGAACATGCCCAACAACATGAGCAACAATTTTTGCTTTGCCCTTCAGCATCCATGCTACCGCATATTTGTCGACAAGCAATACCTCAGCATTTGTTTCTTTCCTTGCATAAAGTTTCGGACCTTTCTTCGGAGTTTGCCCAAACAGTTTTGCCATAAATATGGTATCCAGGGCTGGCAACTAAACACTTAAACACGGTTTCCATCAGTTTTAATATTCCAAAAAAATGTTCTGAACTGTAAGTAGTTGGTGACTTAACAAAACGTAAAATCTGATTTGCTTGAACTCGCGACTAACGACACTTGCTCTACAAACGTTGTGTTTCAAATTAACAGCATATTTTGGGATCACTCTTGACAAACTTCTGTATTTTCAGGTTTGAAGTAATATTACGTTTACTGAAAAAGTGTCCGAAATGTACAAAAAAGCGTCCGAAATTAAACCGTCCGAAAATAAATCGTCCGAAAATTTAACGTCCAAAATCTATTGAATTTAATGAACTATTCACAACTACTACTATTACTTCTACTGCTACTACTACACTAATACTCCTACTACTTCTACTACTACTACTATTACTACTACTTGTACTCCTACTACTACTACCAATATAATAATAATAGCGATTTGATGATAAAAAAAACTAATTATATAAATTAGCATTTCACTGGGCAACTTTTGGCTTCTATGCGAATTAACTAAATATGAAGATAGTTAAACCGAAGTGGAAAAGCAACTTATGCTCTGACCAAAATCGACACTCGTTTGAATTCTAAAAGGTGTGGTTAAAAAAAATAAAGAGCAGCTTTGAGTGGCATAAAGTTGGTGTCAACCACGAGACATTACTCTGAAGAAAAATCCCTTTGTGTTTGTTCGTTCTTGATACTGGCTTTGTCGCGAAAAGACCACTATGTAGCTAAATGGTGACTATAAGAACAAGATGTTGCAACTGCCGTCATGTTACAAACCGAGCAAGACAAGTTGGATGTGTTCTACAGAACCTTGTAGGCATTTGTTCGACCAACTAAAATACCTCTGCTTTCGTTTTATGTCGGAAAAGCCAATCGGAATCAGCTGCTTATTTCCGACAGTGGTGCGATGTTCGCGTGTCAAATCTACAGCAAACCTAATGCAAATCCTTGGTGTTCTGTTCGCTCCTTTGTTTTCTTCAAGGATGAAGGTAAACTGCTGTTTTAAGGAAGTGTTTGTAGAGGGCTAAAAATAAAATGCTTACGTGTTTTAGTTGATACGTAAAATTAAGTTGAAGCGTGTTTTAGTTTAACTACTATCAAGTCAGGAACAACCCAATTTCTGCCACTTAAAAACGGATTGGTATTTTAATGAGTCATAAACAGTTTGGGCACTGCTGCTACAGGAACAACATTGCAATTAGTTATCTATGCTTTCGTGACTGCGGTTACTCGGTTATTGAAGCTGGAAGATTTACAAAAGTTGTAACTAAAAGCTTCTGCAATTAGCCATACAGTATTTTCCTGACCGTGAACCCTGTTGATACTTGGAGTTCAAATGTTCATGCTTACACAAATTGATGCAGCTGTAGAATTTAATAAACAAATATTGAGATCTCAAAGTACGATGTAAATCTACTTTCATTAACTACTGTATGAGACGGCAAAACGGACACGTATCAGAGGGCTCCCACAAACTCATTCATGCTTTGTGTTTTTCAAAAATTTTTGGAAAGACCCAGAAGAAAATCAAAACATTCAGAAATTAGAACAAAAACATGAAACGCGGTGGTTTTATTTCTCTTTCGGTTTATAAGAGGTAACACAACAAAAAACCCGATTTGTTATGTTTAGTCGTTTCCATGAACTACGACACTTCAACTACTGCTAGCCCTCGTTCACTGCTTAAAAGTTGTGATGTTGAAAAAAGTATCTGAATAAATATTTTATTGTAAGCATTCTAGCTTTACCCAAGGAACGTTCAAAGAAACCTACTTGAACGTTTGATTTACAAAAATAGATTCAGAAAAGCTTAAGACACCGTTTAGTGGGTTACTACGGTTAAAATGTAAAGTTTGCAGAAGACCTAACAAAATCAATCCTTGCGAAAGCCTGATTTAATCGGCTGTATATTTCAGTAGAAACGAACGATGAAAGTTAGTGTTGCTACGAGCGCTTTTGGTTTAAAGGACGTTAAATTGGAAGTCATACGTCGTTGCCACATGGCGCCGCAGTTTGGGTGATATAACATACTTAAAACGTCCGGAAACAATTCTTAAATTTTGTTTTTTCTCGCTTCAGTGAAATTTCCTGCTGCATAAATTGTTTTGGTTCATTTCTATGCATTGTGGCATTAAAGATCGTTCAAACTTAGTCGTTTAATCTAGTAGGCGCAGCTTTGATTTGCCAAGGGTGTTTAAAGCTTGCGTTTAAAATCTTTTGCGAAGACTCAGAAAGACCGTTTGAAGAACATTATCAAGAAACTCTGTGCATTATATGGAAAATAACTGAAAGTTTGAAACGATTTTATTCCACTCTAGTTAATTCGAATTTTAAACTTGTTTGAATGTCTTCAACACTTGGTTTTATTGTTCTTAAAAGCGACAGTATGTTAGTTGCTATAGTATTGCAGATAAATTGACCAGCAGATAATGGACATTATCAATGTTACACACTTGTTTTACAGAGTCAGCATCTTTTATCTCCCAAAAACGAAACAAGTTTGGTTTTCAAAAAAATAATTTCAACGAAACTTTGCAGCTACATAGCTTAAAGTTAAAGCGCAGTTAAATATTTTTAGACAAATCAAAATTTGAAACTAAGACATAAGTAAATAACTACACACACGCTAATAACTTACCTCCTAAATTTTACTAAGCCACAGTACAACATATTTCAGTGTTTCAATATCTTTGTTTATTCCACTTTTTATGGGTTATATGTTGACAAATTCTAAGTCCTTCAACGTTCTCGAGATAACGAGAAATGTGTTTGTTTTGTGTTGATCGTTAATATCTCTGCAACAGAACCACTACTCAAACTGAAAATAAAAGTTAAAGAATATATCAACAAAAACATTTAAAATTAACCAGCAAAAACTCTGTAAAGGTACTCGAAACCAGTATTTTGGGGGAAATCGTTTTGAATATTTGTAACAGCGTTTGCAGTACAAAAGTGAGATAAAGCACGAAAATGTTTTGCACAATAAGCTGTTTTTTTAGATATATACTTTAAAAGCACTTGGGTGCTCCTGCAAATACTATCACGTGGAATTGAATTTCCCCGGACCTTTACGTTCAAAAACTCTTGCATGTAGCATTGATAATTCTGTGCTGAAACTACTAGTATTACTCGTGCATAACCTTGTACACAGGTTTAGTAATTTTATCGTAATTTATATATTTGTTTAAAGTGTTTCCGATTAGGATGTGTGTTAGGAATACATAGGGCAAGTGATAACAATAGCAAACAGTTAAAACGTTAAACAGTGGATTTAAGAAAATAGTAAATAGTACCTAATTGCTTTGAAACATATTTAAAAAGCGTAATTGACTGGTAATTGACCTGAACAAATGCGCCGCTAGTCTAATTCATGTGACTAAACAAAAGCTTTAAGAGATGACGTCAAAGCAATAACACTTTTAGTCTGCTATGGTGTGCTTTAATGTCGTACGTTTGGGTTGCGTGATCACATGCTTGTGGCGTTTTGTAACTTTTGTTATTCATACGAATATAAAGCGGGTCATCGGTGGACGTCAGCTCATATCTGGAATCCGTGTTGAGGTAGCGGAGCTCTGCTCAATCATACGCACTCTTATCGTATATCTCAATGCCTACCTGGGCCAACACTAACACTTGCCCGGAATACTTTAGTACAATACACCAAAAGGCAGTAAACCAAGACATGTTCATGAACGGCAACTTGTACAGTCAACCAGTTTGTGGGATGTCGACGAAATTTTCTTTTAATAATGTTGCAGCTTACACCTGGAACAATGAACCAAAAACTGAACAACAGTTTACATATAACTCCATACAGAATCCGTGTCCTTTTCCTGTTGGTGAAGTGTCTTTCCTTTCCAAAACAGAAACGGAACAGAATCAACAGTGTGCAACTCTTCCAGTTTTACCCCTATCTCCGGACGAGGTTGAAAGAACTGTCTCGACAATTGTTCGCGATCCTTCCTTTGCAACAAGCGTCGCAAATGTTGCGCAAAAAAGTCTCCTCTATGATATACAAAACTTTGTGACACGTCAGGAATACCCAGATTTGAGAAATTCTGGATCTCATCATGCTACACACGCAAATTTGCATGGTAGGAAACGGCAGTTTTCGTGCGTTGGAGACAATGAACCAAAAGACGAGTTGTACTGGGAGAAAAGAAAAAAGAACAACGAATCTGCTAAAAAGTCACGCGATGCTAAACGAAGAAAAGAGATTCTAATACAAGAAACTGCACTGATACTGGAAGAAGAGAACAGAAGGTTACGAAAGGAACTTGAAACTCTTAGAGAAGAAAATGCAAAGTTGAAAGAGAATGCTAATTGATTTAAAAAATAAGAGTCTGTACAAAAGAGTTCCCTTTGATTCTAATTGTGTAGAACATTATTAGTCTCTGTCGCTTATCCAACAAGTGGTAAGGATAGACTCAAGTATCGATTACTACAAGAAGCTAATTCTGTGGTGTATTGCTTTGTGTACTAATTAATTGATAAATATGAATGTAAAAACCAATATATAATTTAATATAACTATATAAACTAAGTAGGCATATTTTTGTAGTATCGGCTTATAAACCCAGCCGTTTTCTCAAATTGCTACCTTTTGGGTTTATAAAAACACCTACGTCAAAGAACGTAAAAACATGTCTTTTGATTTTGCACCGATTTACTTTTATCTTTCTTGTACAATTAGGCTAGATGATGTCGTAACCTCTAAACTTGCTTGTAATCTTTATTTGAAACTAAACTTAATTGTCTTTAATTACTTTTTCTCATTTTTTAGTACTCTGCTAAATCACATTAACTACTCATCTTGCTACCGTTTGTATTCATTTATTTATTGTTTGACATATCATTTTTTTTCACTTCAATTTTGCATGTCTGTTTTGCACAAAACCTGTATCCAATACTTTGCACAAATCTGCCTAATCAACCTTTGCTACTTGCAGGTGCAATTAATGTATTGTAAAACTTATATAGATCACAACGGAATTAAAGTGAATTGAATTGAATTGAATTTGAACTAAATTGAATCAAATCAAATAGTTACAACCAGGCTGGTTTAAATTCACGGTACACAACCAAGATCGTCCATCGCGTGGCACAACGATTAACGATATTAAGGATGCAAAGAATCTTGTTTACTATTCAATGAATATATTTTGATATATAACTGATAGTATGCGTCTAGTTTTCTCTGTATCATGTTGATGTTGATAGACTCTTTTCTAGTTTCAACGAAAAAAAACCACGGAGTTCTGGCAACGAAATGCGTAAGACTTTAAGTTCGAGATGCTCATGTTCTGAGTTCCTGTGTGAGCCGAGTTTCGCGAGAATGAAATTACCTTCTAAGGTATCGATCGATTTCTGGAACTTGAAGCAATTCTAAAGGATGCATTCCAACATTTCTTGTATTTTTTATAATAAATATTACGTAGTTAGTTCCAACCGCTAATCCAAACTGTTCACTGTTGTGCAACTTAACTGCATACGTGGAATTCCACGTATATCGATGCTAATAACAGTTTTACTGCGACACTTAAGATACTCCAGTGACTAATTCAATTGGAATTTGTATTTTAAGCTTGTATATCGTAAAACATTGTCTTGTATTGTATTGTATAAGATCACTATGAAAGTGATACCGGAGGTATAATTAGTGATTTTTCCTTTTTTTCAGTTGATGGACAGCAATTTTTTTATCTAAGCGATCATTTCGTTGTGGGTTGTTTTCTAAGAACAACCAATAAACACCATGAATGTCGTTTTAGTCTGCAATAAATTGGATTAAGAGTTAAAACTAGCAGGCTTCTAGTTAATAAATTTAATAATAAAATCCGTAAGGTTCCCTACTTTTAGATTGGCACTTAGTTCTATGGTACTATTTTATTTCAGAAAGAACTTCCTTTCAAGAACGACTCTTTAACCAACATTCAACAGACAACAAGTGTGCTCAAGGTCCTTTTTACAGAGGAAACCTTTATTTACAAAATTAGATTTTAGGATTATATGTAGTCATGTTCATACTCCTATAAAATCTTGCAAACAAGGTTTCGATGTTTTACTTTAGTGTTCGACGTCGTGAATTCAGTGTTTTAGACTTTGGTGGTGTTTCGTACTTACAGAGAGAAACGGAACTAACTGCTTCTGTACAACACTGCTTGTTCGACTGCTCCTCGGCACGACGTACAAAAGAAGCAAAAACAAAAGAAAGCAAATGTGGCAGGTTTGTCCGGGTCCGTACCGTGAGTTATTGGACCTGGAATTGACCAATCAAAGCTATCGAAGTTAAAGAGCCATGTAATAAAAGTTTATATTTTTTGTAATATAACCCGTAGTTTTTGGCTAGTACCGTGCTCAGAGAAGCTCATAAAGGCATTGTAACTTCTTTAATGTACGTTCCGTTCTAAAATATACTACACCTCAGAGCCGTTCAGTTTCAAAAAAATACTTTTTTAAATGGATTGGAGTACATGCAACACAGCTTGACAAACGCAGGTAAGTGCCAAAGCATTTAACCCGGTTGGATTTGTTTTGCAAGCGCTGAAAAAAAGCAGTAGAACAAAGATATGAGGAGGTAGGTTTGAATCTTTGAAAATGCTTTGGAGGCTAACTCGTTCTTTACCTCGTAATTAACGGACGTTTTTTGTTTTACCTATTGCATAAACAGTAAATGTGGCCATAATAGCAAATTTAGGGGAAAAAATTGTATTCGAAACACCGATGTGTTTACATCAATTCCAAAATTTTTACAAAAGCTCGCAGTGGAAAGGACAAACTTTTGTCAACTAAAAGTGTATCGGCCGAAAGTGTAGGGTCTGCGAAGATAAAATGAAAATGATTTAGTGAAGTCTGCTTTATGTTTATCTGAGCCATAACAGATATTTGTTTGCGTGTTGTTGATATTGGCTATGTCGCGAATACCCAAGTTAAAGTTAATTGGTGACTCGATAGATCAAGATACTTCAACTGGCGTACAAACCGAGTTAGACAAGTTGGAAAAAGAAGTAGCCTGCTTCTACTGAGCCTTTAGATGTTTGTCCGAGAAACTAAAATACCTCTGCCTTTGTTCTATGTTCGACAGGCCAATTGGACATCATTTCCTGTTTGCGGACACTCGTGCGATGTTCGCGTGCCTAGTCGACAGTACGGAAACCTGATTACAAACCGTAGGCGTTCTTCTCGCCCCTATTTACTTTAATGATATAGGTAAACAGCTATACTAAGGAAGTTTTTTGTAGTAAATTTAAAAAAAATGTTTCCTTGTTTTAGCTGTGGTGCAGTCAAGCTGAAGCGTGTTTTAGGTTAAGTACTATACAAGCTACTTGGGTCAGCAACAACCAATTTCTGCCACTTAAAAACGGAATGGTATTTTAATGACTCATAAAAAGTTTGGGCATTGCCGCTACAAGAACAACATTGCAGTTAGTTATCTATGCTATCGTGACTGCGGTTACTTGGTTAATGAAGCTGAAAAATTTACCTAAGTTCTAACAAAAAAATAAAGGATTTTCCTGACTGAGCGCTTTTAATATTGATAGAGCTGCAACATGTAACAAACAAATATTGAGATCTCAAAGCATGGTGTAATTAAACTTTCATTAACTACTAGCTGAGACGGCACAATGGGCACAAATCAAAGGGCTCCGACAGTTTGTTAGTGCTAGCTTCGTGTGCTTCAAATTCAGCGCTTTTCAGTTCAGGAAGGAAACTAAAATGTTCAGAATTTAAAACAAAAAACTTGAAACGCAGTGGTATTATTTCTCTTTCAGTTTATAAAACTGTAACACAACAGAATATACGGCTTCTTTTGTTTAAGTTGTTTTCATCAAGCAAGACATTTTAAATGCTGCTAGCCCTCAACCTCTGCTTTCATCTTGTGATCTTGATAAAAAAAAATCTGCATGTTATAACAATGCAGCATTGCCAGAGGGACGTTGAAAAACCCTATTTGAACGTTTATTTTACAAAACTGCAAATTCAGAAAAAGCTAAAAAAATTGTTTAGTGGGTTGCTACGCCTAAAATGTAAAGTTTGCAGAGGACCTAACAAAGTACACGTCAATCATTGCAACAAAATTTGGGATGTGATTGTACACAGTATCGTCGCCACGAATCCTACTGAGCCGATCACTACTGCCATCCGCAAATCATCTGATAAAAATCTCTAAGGCTATCTTCCAAGAGAATCCATCAAACTGAAACATGCAACTCTAAGAACCAATATGGAAAGCGAGCAGCAAGACTTGCATTTTGATACTTTGTTGTTGTTGTTGTTGTTTTTCTGCAACAGAGTTGGACTTCCCAATCAGTAGCTTGATTGTTTCCTTTATTTGTCTGACACCTCTATAGTATCGGGTGTGCAGTACATAGTAAATGTCTAGTTCAAATCGATCGACTACTGCTTCGAGCAATTAGGATCTGATATGTCCAAAAAAGGAAATCACTTTTGGATATTATCCATGAAAGAAACCTGTTGCTCATACACAGAATTGCATCATAAAGCGAAATAAATTACAAGAACTACAACCCCTCAAGGATGAAAGAAAAACAGACTGCCATGGATAAGAACATAGCGTTTTATAAACTGGTATGTTTTTAAACTATAAAGTTTGTTTTATTTTCTTAATTTAGTTTATAAAGTCAAATACTTTTAAAACTATTAACTGTAGGCCCACACGTTTGTTTTGAAAGTTAGGTATTTTACAAAACTTCTTGTAGACAAACTGCAAAGTTGCTTGGGAACTCTGTTGATAATCAGAGGCAGTTTTAACGTTTCGTTAAATTAAGACACCATTTTGTTCTTCTCTACAATTCATATTTGCACAGAAAAAGGCTGCAAGCATTGAAATCTTGTTTGTTTGGTTCCACTGCCCATAGTCCTTGTATGAAATGAAACGGAAAAATTATACAAAGCAACTTGTTACGAAAGCAATGTTAAAAATAGCCTTATCTGAATCCTCTTGAATCCGTAGTAGAAATGGAAGGAGCAATGGAACTTAAAGAAAGAGGCTTAACGGCTGTCAATGGTGAATGAGCGTCGTACCAGATTGAAAAGTCATTTGATTTTTTGGCAGATTTGTGTCCATCTTGTTGAGAAGCATAGCTATAATTAGTGCAGACAAAATGGCCATGAGTAAGGAGGAACCTTTACGTGCTAATAACATCCCCAAGCCTCATTTAATGGCTATAATATAAAAGCTTCAGTAGAAACAATTACTATTATGTCCTTCTTGATTGGAAACTATTGTTGCTACATGCATTTTCGTTTTAAAGGACGCTAAACTTAAAGTTATACGTCGTTTGTCACACTACTCCACGGTTTGGGCGACATAACAATTTAAAAATGCACGGAAACAAGTCTGACATTTTAGTTTTTTTCGCTTCAGTACAATTTCCTTGCTGCAGAAATTGTTTTAGTTCATTTCTATGCATGGTGACATTTAAGGTCGTTTAAAATTTGTGATTTAATCTTAATAACAAAATATGACCTTTTCTTTCATTCTTTATAGATTGTCAGCATGTTTTATTTCGTAACAGTAGGTATAGCTTTGGTTTTCCAAGGATGTTTAATGCTTGTGTTTAAAATCTTATGCGAAGACTTAAAAAGGCATTTTGAAAACCATTATTGAGGAATTCTGTCCGTTATACGGAAAATAACTGAAAGTTTAAACCGTTTGTTGTTCCACTCTCGCTGATTCGAGTTTTAAACTTGTTGAATGTCTTCAACATTTGGTTTTATTGTTCTTAGAAGCTACAGTGTGCAAGTTGCCATAGTATTGCAGATTAGTTGAACAGCAGATAATAAATATTAGTATTAACCAAACATATTGATAGCACTTTTCGCACGCTCTGATTGGTTCATCAGAATAGGTATATCTAGTAATTATTCACCGAAGTGGAGGTGAATAGCTAGTAATTATTCACCAAAGTGGAGGTGAATA
>JAOBRG010355129.1:0-27956 GCA_027574985.1 Umimayanthus nakama
TTGACAATATATTCGCAATGATAGTTCCACGACAAGTCAGACGCAATGTATACCCCAAGTATCTTATGGGTAGAAACTTGCTCTATGGGCAAGCCATTGATGAAAATTATGGTTGTTGGAAAGGGTTTGTACTTGAGGAACTCGATAATCATATCTTTACATTTAAGGCCGTTTAAACGCATGCCATGTTCAACGGCGAAGGTGGCGATTTCTTTTGCTATTATCGGCACATTGCTAAATGAGTATCTCTGAATAATCTCAACTATTGTTAGGTCATCTACATATTTTGCTCTTAGATTCCAGTTACCAGTTAACTTGTTCACTAGGACAGCAAAAAAAATGGGCGCAAGTTTTGTCCCCTGAGGGATACCGCCATGTGGAGTGACTGCAGGAGACAATGTGCTGCATAATGACACCCTCTGAGACCTAGCAGACAGAAACGACCCCACCCATCTAACGAAAACCTCGTGGACACCAAGAGAACGTAATTCCTCTATAATAACGTTATGGTCCACGAGGTCGAAACCCTTACTAAAATCGGTAAACAAAATACGTGCAAAACAGTCACCCCTGTCGAGTGACGCAAAGATGTGGTGTGGTAGGTAGACTTGGGCATGGGAGCAAGATTTACCCAGAAGAGCAAATTGCTTATCGTCTAGCTTATCTACTATTTGGTTATATAAAGAGTCTAACGTAAACCCTTCCATTAATTTAGCTACTTGGCATGTGAGAGTTATTGGCCTCAAATCGTTCTCAATTGTTTTTGGTGGTGAACATTTCGGTATGGGCCTCACCACGGACTCTTTCAGCTGTGATGGTACTACGCCTTGTCTTAAAGAGGTGTTGTACATGTCGGATAACACTGGTGCTAATTCCCAGGCGAACTCTTTCCAAATCTTGTTTGGGACAACATCAAGTCCGGGAGACTTGTTTAACTTAATTTACCGTAGGGCCCTATAGGTCTTATTTTCATCCACAAGAAATTCGCTGCATGGGACCTCTGAAAGACTCCAGAACTAGATTCCAGGGGCTAAAATGCGCCGTCAGGTCTGATAAGAAGTTGTTGAAGTGTTCGGCAAGTACGGCCGGGGAAGTTAGGGTGTCATTAAGCTTCTGGTAAAACCAGTCATGAGAGTCCCTTTGCCCAGCGATTCCCTTAATCTCTTTCCTCCAGCGTTTGACATTAGTGTCTTTCAGAGCGGAAACTTTGTTGTTAGAGTAAATACGCTTACTGATCTTACATTCATATTGCACCTTGGCACGCCATTGTTTAGACACGCAAGAATCTTCCATGAATAAAAATAGCCCTCTGTCGCTTCTTGATTAGTCCTTTCAATTTAAGTATTATCCAAAGTTTGTCACTTGAGCAAGACCTGACAACTTTCAGGGGAATAAAACAGTTGACTGAATTTGTAATCATGGATTGAAACATGTCATATTTATCTTGAACGTTGTTAAGATTCAAGACATTAGACCATTCATGCGGTGTTATCCACCTTCCGAAGTCGTTTATCCTGCTTGGACGGAGGTCTCTAGAGTACACACGTTGGTTCGATGGAGCTTGCTTGTGTAGGACAGTTGTATGACGCTTTATTAATGAAGTATAGTGGTCACTTTGGCCTAGTTTCGGTAGTTGTAGCGGGGATGAAAATAATTTCGGTCTATTCGTTAGGCACCAATCAAGAGTTCCAGTGTCCCTAGTCAAAACTTTAACTAGTTGTGTAAGACCAGTGGCATGTTTTACTTGTCTCTCAGTGACGCCGGTACTAGGAGAGCTGAAATCGCCACAAATCACGACAAGGCCATCAGGGTGTTTACATAAAAAGGCTTCGGTGTTTCGCTTCATGTTGTCAATCAGGATACAGTTCTCCGTCGAACTCTTGTTCGGGGGATGGTAAACAATTCCTAGTAGGATGACTGGGACGGCTCGGGGAAGGTAATAAGGTCTAGATCTGATTGTTAGCCAAAGAGATTCTACCTCAGGAATTTTATAATCCGTTAACTTTCGACATGGGGTGCGGCAGCTCACATAAGCACAGACACCACCGCTGCCATTGGGCGAGTCTCTGTCCTTTCTAAATACACAGAACTCACTGAGATTGATCGCCTCATCCAGTGTCAAAGGACCAAGCCAGGTCTTGGTAATGCACACAATGCCAGCATTATTTAGCTCAACAACGGATTGTAGCTCGTCAGTTTTAGTCCTTATGGAACGAACGTTCGCCAATAAGATGTCAGGAAACCATGTCGAATCTTTGAGTTTGTCAGGGGCAGTTAGAACCGGACCCAGACTACTGATACAGAAGTCCTGGCAAGATGGAGTCGGTGTAATTCTCTTGTTAGCTTCACCTCTCTTAGATCGATATCTCCTCCTGATCCCAAGCTCGCCAATCCATTTCCAAGTCTCGGGCGAGAGGCAAACTTTTCGTTGGGTTCTACGTGTACGAAGTAGGTCAGCACATGAATACGATATAATTGTTCGGTTTCATTGGTCCTTCTGGTGGAGTGGCGAATGGAAGATATGGCACAATTAAGAAACAGTTTACCAATTTCATTGTAACGGTTGTGAGGAAGGAGCTCAATTTTCACAACTAGCTACTGGGTATAGCTTTGTCTGATTCCTTCTCATTCAGTCTTATAACTTTTACCTGACATTTTTTTGGTTTGTGGCATCATTTTGATGCATCACACTGTTGTGATGGTTACGTATTTAAAGTAGTAAGTCACTTGGTTTTGAAAAAATGATCAGGTGGAAGTTTCAGTTAAGAAATCCCTAACAAGGATGTTATTTTTTTCTTGACGCTCTTCGTAGACATCCTCTCCAGGTATTGCATCTGGCGTCATTGGCCCCCTCCCCCCTGCAGTAAAAGATCTTCACATTATGTGATTAATGGAAAGACCAGTCTTAATCAAGAAATCTCTTACTTTTTGAAGGTTTAATACCAATCTGTACAAGTGCTATTTCTGCAAGTGTAACTTTGATCTGACTCAGATAGAACCATGTCAGAACCTGGAAACTGTTTATTCCCTCTGTAGATCTACTGACAGTCTTTTACGTTATTATCTTAGTCTGCGATCATCTTGACATAAAATAGTTGTAACTTAAACATTTTTATAGTTTGATCTGGAATGTTGTCAATGTTTAAATTTGTCATTTGGAGCTGTCATCAGTCGTGGAGACCTAAGAGTCCGCTCGTCAGCCCCTCAACCAGTTTATTGTTATAACGTGTAACTCGTTGACCACTTCAAAATGTTTACTTTCTGCACCACTCAGCCAATACTCTGTTTTTCTCTGCCTGTATCTGCAAGTTACGTACTTTTGCATTTTGGCATAGACAAAAAATGTGAGCACTCAGGGGCGGATCAAAAAATCTCAGAAGGAAGGGGGCGGGCGGAAGCCAAATCCTAGAAAGGGTGGGCCGAAATTCGACATTTCAGTGCCGCTTCTTGTCGTTTTCTTAGAAATTTCTTACAAATATTCTACCAAAAGAGGAGGAGGGGGGAGGGCGCGGCCCGTCCGGCCCCTCCACTAAATTTGCGCATGGGCACTTGTTTACACATAAATGGGATTAAAACTGTAACAGGTATACGCTTTTTATCTTATTAAGGAATATAGACCAAGCTGAGGATACTACTCTTCCATGCCTCCATAACAAATCATTATATTCTAGTTATCAAATGTCACCAGAATGTACTGGACAACGTACAGAGGATTATAAGGTATTTACAGGCTAACTTTTGATTACTAGGTACTAACCTGCAGATACTCGGCAGGTATGAAGTACTGGAGAATTAAAAGGTAATTACAGGCTAACTACTGATTACTAGGTTAACTTACCTGCAGATATTCGGCAGGTATTAAGTACTGGAGGTTCATAAGGTATTTACAGGCTTACTACTTATTACTAGGTACTTACCTGCAGATACTCGGCAGGTATTAAGTACTGGAGGATAATAAGGTAATTATAGGCTAAAATTTGATACTAGGTACTAATCTACAGATACTCGGCAGGTATTAAGCACTGGAGGATTATAAGGTAATTACAGGCTAACTACTGATTACTAGGTGCTAACCTGCAGATACTCGGCAGGTATTAAGTACTGGAGGATTATAAGGTAATTACAGGCTGACTACTGATTACTAGGTACTAACCTACAGATACTCGGCAGGTATCAAGTACTTGAGGATTATAAGGTAATTCCAAGCTAACTACTGATTACTAGGTACTAATCTGCAGATACTCGGCAAGTATTTAGTACTGGAGGATTATAAGGTAATTCCAAGCTAACTACTGATTACTAGGTACTATTTAAGGTAATTACAGGCTGACTACTGATTACTAGGTACTAACCTGCAGATACTCGGCAGGTATTAAGTACTGGTAGGTTTAAGAATGCAGAAGTATCAAAATACATGAAGGAAGTTACACAGAGTCAAGATTGGCTCAGAGGAGGCAGAGAGTGTATTTCAAAGTTTTAAAGAAAGCTGGGCTCTTAATGCTGAGGTTTTGCATTAGTTAGTCGAGTTACAATGTAGTACCGAGTTGTTTTCTTGTTTACGTCTAGTAGCCTGGTTAATATTTGTATCATCAAGACGTTATCACGTGTATACAATGTATACATATCCCGGGTCTTATAAAGACAAAGTATGAATCACTTGGAGAAACAAACTGTTTCGGTAGCTAACAACACGTTGGTCCAGATTGAATAGATAATCTAAAGACATTGGCTGATCAATCCATCGCTAAAATATGTAAGACTTATCTTGACGGGTCTCAGAATGCGAGACAAGATCGATTTCCACCCCCCCCCCCCCCACTCCATTATCACCTTGAACACTACACATTTGTTGGAATTTAGTGCTTTCAAGTGTAGTAAGGTAATCTTGTTGGACAATCCTATATTAACCCCAATATAGGTGCTCAAGTAGGATTACTGGTTATCTCTTTCAGTCTTTAACATTGCAATCACCGGTGATAGCGGGTATTGTGCTTTTGTTTGAAGATTTGAACTCTGGTTATATTTAAGGATAAATTACTTTAGTAACTTTAGCCGTCACAATCTTGTCAACAAAATCGTTTTTTGTTTTATCTGATCGCACATACTTTTGATAAATTCCTTGAAGTGGCGTCTTAAACTTCAGGCAGTCATCCACAAAACTCTGTTTTGAACATTATAGATTCTCACAGTTACATGTATGACTGAATTTAGACATTGAAAATGACAAACTTAAGATCTCTGTAACTTAACTAAATGCTTTGTAAAAGCGAAGACTAACTTACTGTTCAAGCGTATAAGACCAAAACTAGATTAAGAGAAGAACTTAACATGACGACACCAAAATCTGACCTTTTTAAAATACTTTTTCTCCTCAAGTTATTTTCGGGTGTGGTTCTAAATGACACAGCTTTGGAATGGAGGCTTTTATCAGTGATGTTGTAGAAAGATATGTGGAGAATGGCCATTGTCAGTTGTACGGTATTTCGGCTTAGAAAGTTGGGAGGTTCTAGCGGAGTTTGATCGATCGCATGCTGTCTCAAATTGCGCTACATTACTGATTAGGTTCTAAAATAGTATATAAAAACAATTTGCCTTCTTGTGTGGAACCAACACATTTCTGATAAATTTAAAGCAGCCTGGTCGAGTGAGCTTCATTTTAGTCTCCAAAATAAATAGTTTATTTATCAATAGAAAGTAAATTTGTTTAAAATGTGCTTGAGCTAAGAATTTGAAATATTGATCAGCTCACCTTTTGCTTGCATGATTCATTGTCGGAAGTTGAACAACACCAATACGTGATTGATACCTCGTAAGTAACAATATTTAGCTACTTGACAATTACGTTTTTAAAGATAGAAGCTACTAATACTTAGTCCACATAACCGTCACCAATAACTGTTTGCTAAAGCAGTTTAACAACAAGTGCTTCATATCCTGCTATTTCCTGTGAACACTGTACAGTTTGCCCAGCCCGCATTATTTTCACACACTAATTACTTAATTCCATTACACGTTTAATGCGCACTTAACATTTTGTTGACACTGGTGGTTAACGCTTTAAGCGGCAGCTGACAGAAAAAGCAAGTTGAGGTTATCCAAATCAAGTGTCAGAATGGAGCCAGCAACTGCCATGATCTATTGTCTCTTTCTGTTTTTATCTGACCGTTTTTACATGATTGATTAACAAGGAATCAAGTAATTATTATTTTTTGTTTTAACATTCGACGTATGTTTTCAAAGCACAGGAATTGTGTTCTACTACTTTACTGAAAATTTCACTTGTGCTGTTTAATTGAACTTGAAGCCACATGATTACTGTTGATGAGTATTGCTGTTGCTTCTCTGTTGTTCTCTGACTGTTTTTCCTTTATGCTCAACTGTTAGGTGAAGTACTTAAAAGTACCTACTGTAGTCTTTATATAACATATGGTTATCCAAAGCTCACTAATTACTTTAAAATGTCAAAGAAAGAGTTCAGCAGATCTTCTATGATAAGCAGATCATCAGGAATAAGTCGATCTAATGATTACTGAAGATGACTACCGCAGGACCAGAGCTTCAATACTTTGTGGTGTACTCCCTGGTGACGCAAAGATTGAAACGATTTGTGTGTGTGAGGTTTGCGCAGTTAGTAAGATCTCTCTGACTACCAACCAGAAGGTCCCGGGTTCAATCCCCGGCTTGGTCAAGGGTTGAACTTTGGGCCACTTTCTTTCGCCACACCGTCCGTGGACAGGGACGTTAAGCCGTTGGTCTAGTCTCTTAATGTTCTGTCGGGGGACTTAAAAGAATCCACACACTTGTCGATAGGAGTAGGCTAATGTCGGTGTTGTGGGCTGTAGTCGAGCGTTTTAACATGAGCCCTTGGCTCGGGAATGAGGGTGACCCCTCCCCACGTTATCGACTAGAAAATGAATAATTTGTTTATTTCAACGATTCAAACTTTATTGCTCTATTCATATGCTCTGTTTTCTTAAGAATATGATAGAAAGATGGCAAGCTGGCTACATTCTCTCGTGAGGTCACACTGTATTCTGTAAATCGAGTCAATTTGCGGCGTCCTCACTGCCGTTCGTGTTCTTGTTGCTTTCAAAAGTTCCCTAACATATCGTAACACCGCTGAAGTACCTAAATAAACGATTAAAGCAGATTTAGCAAACAGTTGTTTGAAATTCCGTCTATCCCACTACGTTCTTAAGCATCAAAGTTATGAGAGATATTTTAAAATTTTTCAGTTTGAAAATGTTCAACACCATAAACAGCTGTTCTGAACAAAATAGTCATTTTATCGGTTTTCAACACCTGACTTAATGTTAGAACGACTGACACTAAGAATTTTTACTCTTTCTTTGTCAACTGACTCCAAACGCAATTAAACTGCAGCTTAGACAAAATGTCGACAATCGCGTTTCCAGTTTTTTTTTTGACAAGAAATGAATTGTACTTTTGTCAATGGAGTTTCGTAAACTAGTTCAAAATTAAAAGTAAAAGTAAATTGAGATGTCATCGACAACGTAAGAATTCGAGCTTCTCGGCGCATCAAGAAAGTATGTTTAGTACTCCAACTAAAATGAATGAATTGCGGTAATCGGAGTTAAACGACATTTACGTTATTTGATTTTTCATAAATAGTGGCTCTGAAGACAAAAAGCTCATTTAAATAGATTTAGGAGCTTTTCCTCGGTGCATACAACATATTCCCTTGAAATTCTAACATGAGTGTGATACCTATTAAAATTCCATTGCTTCAGATAACTGGCTTCCAGCGTATCACGAGACGGGAGTTCGGACAGTTTATGGCTCAGAAGCAGCGAATCAGAATTTATTTCGTATTATATACAATCCTGCAAAATTGGAGATGGAAGTCAACGGTTACAATTGGCTCTGATATATCGGTTTGATACCGGATTCTTAGGAAGTAGAAATGCCGGCTATATATCAGCAGAATCACCTTCCAATTCAGCGGGTCGATTACTCCGGGATTGTATTGAACAAAACGATGTTGAACCCTGATTAATTTTATTCTGTCTACTAATTGTGTTTAGAAAGAAAATTCACTAAATTTGGCAGGATGGACAACATTGATAACTTAATAACCTTTAATAGTTCATTGGATTGGACGTAAACACACTCTTTCAAAAATAATTTAAGCGAGAACTAGCTACACCTGAGACAGAAGACTACACGTCATTGGCAAACCGTGATTTCTGATCTTCTTTCTCTCCCTCTCTTTTTCAACCGGGCCACTACGAATATTTGAAGTTCAGTACTCAGTGCAGCAGTGGATACATCAATTGCAATCGACCTGCCAAATATAATCCCGTATAGGCGCTAATATGGCTCAAGTGGGATTACATTTTATCTCTTTTTTTGTCTTTGTGCGCAATCACCGACATTACTGAATGTTTTGTTTTTGTTAGGATAATGACAGTTCTAGAATGTTGCTGACATACAATGATGAATTGTTTTAGTCGAGATAATTCGATCTTGTTACGAGATCGTTGATTTTTATCTGATGTTGCATACTTCTCATTCACTCGATTTGCTCTAAAGATATGTCTTAAAACTACTTGTCTTATATATAGTTTCCGCATGTATAAGAACTGGTTTTCTTGTGAAAGGTTCCAACGTACAGCTGTGACTAGAAGCCACTATCTTGCCCCGGCGCCTCTTCTTATAAGACCGTACAAGTTTACTGTTTCATCTCAGCGAAAACTGTATTGACAATGTGTTAAAATGTATCAAACGTGACGTTTAAAAACATCTTCTTTCCTCACACTTCTAAAGGTGCAACACACAATTTCTGAGTCTTCTTTTTTTAAGAACGTGAGGATGAAAAGTACCGAAGTATTAGAAATGTTTAGAACAATTAGTGAATTATTCAAAGGCGAGGAAAGGCGAGGAACGTCTGCATTGGATAGTGAAAAATGTGTTTCTCGGCTTATATTCGTCAGTGTAACATCGCCTGTGGTCTTCTGCATGTGCAACTTGGTTTTAATTCTTTCTATTTATCATTATGATGCTTTCTTACCGGCCATAGGGATACCAGCTAAATAATAAACTGTATTTATGTCTCTGGTTGGTTTGTGCAAACGGGGAAATTAACAAATATGCAACCAATATTAACAACGCCATTTAAGAACGTTTTAAAAATATTTGAGGCTGAAATCGTCAGTAGCCTAAGAACACTTAGCTTCAGACTAAATATAAGACGTACTAGCAAAAGGGTGTAAGGTGGACGATTTTCAAGTTGACATTCAGTCTGTTGTTGTAGGTTGTTGTGCTGTGTTCCTGTCTTACATTAGGAGTGCACTGATTGAGCGATTCCTGCATGCCTCAAATTGCAACAAATTATATTACATTTGTACTGACTGAGTGTGGTCTTAGGACATGCAGTTTTCCTATTTGTGCCAATAAACCAGTTTAGAGGAACTTTTAGGCAGCTAGATAGAACCAGTTAAATTTGTAATCTCAAATAAAATAAATACATAACTTTATTTACGTCTTAAACTATTTAGCCAGGAGACGGCACAGATCTCGGCGTAAAGGCTGATGTTACAGAGGGAGAATTACCGGAGAACCCTGAGGAACAACACTCGAAGTCAGATTGAGATTAGCCAAATTTCAGCCCACATGCGAATCCCAGGGTTCGAACCCGGGTCCGTAGAGGTGAGAGGCGTGAATTCTAACCGCTCAATCAACCTGGCTTCCCCAAGCTACTACATGTTTGTTTCTTTTTGTGACACCAAAACAAGTCTGCGCAAAAATCTATTAAAGATTTTGCTTCACTACTTTTCTTAAATTTTAAAATAAAATAAAAGAACAGACTTGGTGTTAAATATTTTATATTTATTTGTTTTTAAACTCAACTGATAAGTGATATATGTCCAAAATAAGAATATATAGCCTTCATAACTACCCCATAGTTGGTACAAGTATTGTTATGGATTTACGAGGATAGTACAGTGACCGACAGACGTGGTATTTCTTACAAGTTCTCAACACAATTCACAGCTACTACATTTATGAACACAATGACACTGACACTAAGACTTTAATTTCGTTATCACATTCGATGTGCACTTAACAGTTCGTTGTCACTTTCCGTGAGCGAGTAGGAGGCAAATCGTTCAACAATCATTTCAAACACTTTCCAGGCCAAAACGACCTCTTTGATGATCAGAGAGCTGCCGGCATGTTTGAAGAATTACGACTCCTTGGGTAGTACTCAAGCTGGCGGGCTTAATTTAAGGCTCATACTATCTTCCAAACATAACTGTTAACCTACTTTTTAAAAATTTTAACTTAAATAAGTCAAATTTAAATACTAAGGGCACAATTACATAAGAACCGTAATGAGTTCGTCCCGGACTTTAATGGAGGTCATCCTGGAACGAAAAAAATTCGTTCACATTTTGGGAAACCGAGACGAATGCCGTCTCGCCTGCCGCCCGGGACAAAACTTTCTTCCCAGCACGAGAACTGTCATGTAAGCGGGCCCCCAGATCTCCTTCAAAAATCTACAAGTTTTCTCCCTGGCTATAACACTAGCTAAAAACCTCATAAAATTTGTGAATATTTATCAAATACAGCTCTGGGCTTCAATGTCTGTGTTTCACTTGTAGGTTTGACGATCTGTAGAGCCATGGGCCAAAAAATGTATCATAATTGAGTTTACTCACGGAGTTTGGAACCAGATTTAGATGCATACTCTGTGTGCTCAAGGGTGAAGCAACCAGTCATAATTACGTCATAATCGCCGATATCTCGGTTTCCATTCATAAAAATAAACAAATTGAGTCGTAGCGAAAGAGTGTCGTAGTTGATATAACTTGATGCGAAAAGTGAGCTGTTAACTTTGAGGAAACTAGATAATTATAAATTAACGGACGAATTACCAGCTTGTATGCTATCCAAGAAGTTGCGCAGGAACAGTGTTTATTGCGTTCAAAAAATTTTTTTTTTCCTTTTACTCTGACTTTCCCCCTCCTAGTCACAACCAAAACACGACCTGTCGCTCGTCCTTAAATGACTGGAAACCCTGCTACCTACTGAAAGTAAAACCCGATTGTAGGCCTGCTATTTACGCAAACTGCACTACAGCAGCTGCGCTACAGAGACGAGGATGAAGTCAACTTTTGTTCAAATTCTTTTTAAAGCAACAGACTTGCAATCTTAAATACCAACTTAGGCCTATGTGTGTTTTGCCCCAAGGCTAGTCACAACACTCTGGTCACGTGATACGAAAGGAAGTTATTTACCTTTTGGCTTGCTATGCACATGGTCAGGGGACTTGCTTACACGGAAAGCACTTTTCTTGTATTGTTTGAAGAGGAAAACCAGAGTCATAAATAAGACGATGACCAGGCGTTGCAGGTTCGTGCTCAATAAAGCGAAACATCATATTGTATTTGTAATGTCACTGGGCCAGGCTAAGAGAAGGATATGGTTAAGGTTACAAAAGCTTGGTACATCGATTTTGGCTACGAGAAACGTTGCCTATCACGCCTGGTTTGGAACTGAAGAGAAGCAATTAATGTAGGAAAATTGTGCGGCCAAATTTATGTCTAGGTGGGATTTTAAACATTTGTCTGATCCCTTAGAAGACCTAAAAATCAGATTGCATCGAGTCAAAAAAAAATTAAAATGATTACTTAGCCTCAACCACGGCCATACCTAATATCAAGGAAAATAGGAAACAATGCAATTTGATATTAAGCAGTTTCACTGCTTTATTGCACGGTTGTGGCTTTAATGAACTGGGAATAACATTTCGAGCGTATGTTGAAAACTTTTTATAGAGATGATCATTATTTTTAAAAAAAACTTTTGTTCTTTTTTTGTACAAGAATCTCTCCCCTTCGAATAAAAAAAGAAAACAAAACATACACACAAACCTTCCTCAAAACGTTGATTTGACATGTCTCGCGTGCGAGGCTTATCACTTACCAGTTCTAAACTAGTTATTACTTTAAAATCATTTTGCTTTGTATTTTAAGTAATCAAATTATTCTACACCTAAGTTTTCACTCAACTCCGATGTACATACAAGCCAAATATGTCTAAGTATATTTTAGTGGCGGAAGCTGCAGTGCGTTATCCTTCTTTGCCATTCTGTTGACAACTGAGGACCACGTGGACACTTGACAGAAGAGGAGAAAAAACGTTCTGGGTCAGGCAGTCAGAAAGTCAAAACCTGCAGCGTTGGGGATTAATTTATATGTTTCAACTCATCATCGGGATGGTTAGTAGACAGGCCGTTTTGTATACAGAGGTGCAGGGAAGGAAAACAAATGCGGTCAACGGTTGTATTCGTGGTCATTTGACATTCATCTCTGAGTGTTCAGGCAACGCCCGACAGATACCACGTTCCTTTTTTATCCATTAAGCAGATGAAGAGACCGAAGGTTCGGCAGTGGTATTGTGAAGTAACGGAAACACAAACAGAAATGGTACTGTATCTAAAGGCTCTAACGAAACTTGTTGTTCTACACAATAAATTGATCCATACTTGATTATAAATTGCCCAATTCCGGGTGTAATTGTAGAAGTGTATTTTAGCAGCCATCTTGACTCCTCGGTTGTAATGACGCTAATTAAGATAAATGAGTAGGGAGGACTCGGCTCTAGGATCAAAGGGTTGAGGAGGACACCGCCACCTTAATTAATTTTTTGATCAGCGCCATCAGTTTAGATTCGAAAGCGATAAACTATCTAGCGAGCTATCTTTAGCACAGATTTTTATATTCATTCCTATTGACTGATAAGTCAACTTGAATGCACCGCCTCTGCGCTGAACACAACGTATGTTTAACAAGTGGGAAATTATTTAGTAAACTTCTTAGCAAGTAGCACCTTTAGAAATGTCTGCTTGCGACAACACTTCTAGAGCATAAAGCGAGAATCAAGTAGAGTTAGTAATCCCCTTTCGAATGAACCCCATTGCGACATGATTCATCAAGTGTCTTTCCAGTGTACAGTCTGTAAACATTAATTGATGCTTTGTGGGTGGTGTCAGTATTGTTAAAGAAGACTTGTTAAAGTGAGATTAGAAAGCGTTTATTTATTTTTATCGCTCGTCGAGTCTTGTAGGAGCCTTGTCCAGCGAATTGCGTTCTGCAAGGGCTGCTCCGTACTCCGATGAGATAAGCGCACTGTTTTTAAACGGAACACTTGGCTAAGGTTGTGCACACTCAAGGGTTCTCAACTCAAGCTGAGTTACACTAACAAGTGAAAAGTTAGTTTGCTAAACGTTTACATCAACTGCCGGATTAGTGTCACTGAGAAGAAATGTCAGTGAATGCTAAGTCAAATATAGCATTTGGAACTTCGTCAGGAAAAGGAACCGAGCGGATGAAACCGCCGCATTCTTACATTGCTTTGATTGCCACTGCCATTATAAACTCCCCTGAGAAAAAACTGACTCTCACAGAGATTAACGACTATTTGGTAAAAAACTACGCGTTTTTTCGCGGGTCGTACCAAGGTTGGAAAAACTCGGTGCGCCACAATCTTTCGTTTAACAAATGCTTTGTGAAAATACTCCGTGATCCCGCGCGCCCCTGGGGGAAAGACAACTTGTGGGCTGTGAGGGACCTGCACGACTATTTGCTGGCGGACGGCAGTTTTAGGCGAAGACGAAGGAGAAAGCCTAAAAAGGATAAGACTTCGGACCAAACTGAGGGTGAAAACTTCGGAGAAACTACCATCAAGCAACAGCGTCAGCAATTTGAGATACAAGAACATGAAGACCTCGTACCAAGGTTTCCGATGCTACAATTTCCGACCCATAAGCGCAGCTCTGATATCTGCAGAGAAGCACCGCACAAGAAGCCACCCCCGACAAAGTTCTCTGGTCCGTTTTCCATTGAGAGTATCCTAGCTTCTAAAAAGCCAACTGCAGAGGAATGTCTATCGCAGGACAGGACAGGATGCCGTTCGTACAGCGAATCAGCGCTCGTTTCGCGTAAAGGTAATCCGTGATACCTTTTGCGTATGTGTTGTAATGCCAAATGTTTGTTAGTAAATTTTTGTGCCTTGCGAGAATATGCGGCTTCCCAATAGTTCACTTAACAAAAGCCTGCTGTTTCAATGCTCAAATACTTCCGTTTGTCCCGGGCTTGAAAACAGCCTCACATTTGATAGCCCTAGACAAACCAAAAATGTTTACATGCAATTGCAATCATTGTAAGTCCGACGTTTATACAACCTCGAGTAGTTGCTTCAGTATTATAGTTTCCTGTGTTTATATATTTGCTTTGAGTTAAAGCACGTTAATAACAAAATAATTGTGCATAAACACCGTTGGCAAAGCTTTAAGAAGACTAAAACAATTCATTGAAAATACACTTGACCCAGTGTAAACTCGCTGACGTATTTCCCTCAAACTAAGGTGTGAGCTTTCTTTCCATAGCTGTTAACATGGCTCGTGCAAATAGTTTTCAACAAAAGAAGGTATTAATTTTTTGCCATCTATACGCTATCACTAGTGCATGTTGGCACGTAACTTGCTTTGCACTCTAACACTCCACACGTCGGGTCACATTTTTTCCAGTTTGATAAATGTGGCGGCCAAATGCTCAGGTAAACTCTAAACATCGGTCATTTCCGGTTATGGATACTCTTCTTGCAAAGTAAATCACAGTACAAACTGGCTCAATACATCGTTGTGTAATTGCTTACACTAAAGGGAGTTAAATGTATTGACGAGAGACGGATGAAACCTATTAAAGGAAGGCTTTGTGCACAACTAATGAATGCTCTTTGAGCAACTTTAGGATCAGCTCCTGCCACAGATCAGTGCCAAGATTACTGTTGCTACATTCAGAACTGATCAATACCTTCTGGTTTAGTCTACTAGATAATTTAAACTACATTTCGCTATAAATGGAAATTTGTGTTGATTGAATTTGTGGTTTTCTATTGTCTCTAATAGAAGAAACTGTCATCGTAGGTTTGTATATATCAAGACTTTTTGACTGAAGACATTAAAGTTTTTACCAACAGTCTAGTATAATACCTTTAATTACACTGAATTTTACACATAGTCAAATGAACAGGTGCATCATTCTTTCTTGCTACTGGGTCTAGAACCTCCTTTTCAAGTTTTTATACGCAGCAACATTGCTCATCTTGGCTGTGTGTTGTTATGAACCAGTCTTGTGCGCCGATACACAGTTTCCTGTGATTTGCCTATTGCTTTTCCTCTATAAGCTCCCTGTTTAGTTAAGAAAAACCTTTTACAGATACAACTAGCCAAAATTTTTCTATCTTACAGTTAGAAGGGAGACGCCCTTTTTTATTTTTATGCATTGTGGCTTTCATGTTACGAATCCATGGCATAGTAAAGTGGAATTATTACGTGGTGAGTCTCTGCGAGCGCTTTCACCACAACGAGCTCCTTCAGTTCTTGGTTTTCGCTGTTCGTTCAGTTGATGTTTCTTTCCTTTACAGATGCTCCCCACTCCAGCCCACCTGTCTACAGCGCTGCAGTAAAACAATACCCCGAGGAAGTGTTCAAAGCCCGACATGACTGCTACGGTCTGTTCAACCACCATTCTTGTCCCTGTACCGGTCATCAGGCGACGGGCTTTCGAGAGGTGTCGGAAATCTACTCGCCCGGTTGCGTATGTTTCCATCAAGTGGCTCCGTGCAGTTGCGAACAACATGTTCAATTTTATTTTTAACTCCCTCACTATAAGATTTACATATAACTTTCCGGAGCCACGCGTTTATAATGTAGGTGTACAGCATTTATAACTTCACACTATTTGAAGTGTGAGAATTTGCCAGAGTTACAAATTAAACAATCATGCACAATTGGAAAGGAGCATCTTATACTTTTTACGTTTTCTTCTTTTGTTTCAGGAATGAATAACTCAGTACCCAACTTATAACGCAAGAACTTTTTTTAGAACACTATATTGTCTAAAGTATTTGCATTACCATGACAGCTTTCAGTTTCATTTAGGTTTGAAATGCAAGCTCGATACTGGCGGAACTAATAACGTCTTGCAGTGAGCCAAGATTAATCTTTTGACGCTATTTCTTTTACATCAACTGATACGGTCCCCGAAATCAAATCGCTTTTTGAAGATTTTTGGTTGAATATGTCTGAAATCGATGATCAACGAACTTAATTGTTTTCACTCATATTGGAAAGAGTTTGTCCTTTCTATAACTTTTTGAAAATTTTGTGTACGTGAATTTATTTTATGCATGCCCGGAAAATTTACTGATAAGGTTTTTTAACTACATATTTTGGGGATGGCACATGGTCTTGATATGTTGCACTTGCATATCTCATTTGTTCAACGGGTAAGTGCTCGTTGAATTAAATCACCTGGGAGATTAGACACTCATTCAAATCAAACATATACTCTTGCCTGCTCTTTTTGTTTCAATGACTATCATTCGAGCTCCATTGAGTGATTGTATACACCAGTATGTGCCGTGCACAAGTTGTAGTATAACCGAAGATTTTATAAAGAAATCATTTTTTCAAATCTTCTTTTCACGCATTGCGATTAAGTTTTCGTGGTAAAACAGTAATCATTTTAAGCTTGTACAGAAAAGGCCTTTCACTATTTTGACAATATTTCTATTATCAACTGAGACTTCGCAAACTGTATATGGTTTATATTAAATCAGCAGTGAAAACATGCCAGGTTTTCAATTAGTTGCCTTTCCGTTCTACATTGAGTTGAAGTGTCAATTTGACCAGAACTTTAAATTTTTCTTTGAACTGCCAAATTTAGTCATTACAATATAGCATTGGTTCCTGTGCGGTAGTACAAGAACAAGAACTGTGAAACAAACAAACAAACAATCAAACAAGCAATCTTATAAACGGTTATTGTATATGGAACAAGGGAGTGCCAGAGATGGGATGCAGTTCAAGAATAATCAAGAATTTTTGGCAGGTCTCGACTCTTAATTATCAACTCTGGTTCATACAGAACGAGAAGTTATTTTTAAAATGTTGTGCTTTGATAAGACATGTGTGATGGGGGATTAAGAGTATACATTTCGTACCGGACGACTTTAAGCCGGATTAAAAACATTTGTGAATCCGAGCCGAACATAATGTAAAGGGGGAAAGTGGATACAGCTCATTGTACTGTAAACTATTCTGCAATGCATTCAGTCATTTCCAAACCGCTTGATAAGAAAGGGTTTATTTTTCAAAAAATAGTTTTTTGCGGATAACGTTTTGAACTTGATGAAGATGTTTTAATTGTCCCCAAACCTTTGGTTTCACTTGAATATTTACCAATTAATTAAGGTAACACGGCACGTAGATATGCTCTTTGGAGACAGGTTCGATCACGGGCAGGCAAGTCCTACACGGTTCACGAACAGAAATAAATCTCACTTTCAGCGTTGCCCTTTTGAAAAGTTATACGTAATTACTCATGGTTGCAACGAAGCATTCGGTTAGCATTGGATGAAAAACTATTGAGTAAATCCTCATCCTGAGCGTATTGGGTGTATCTGTATATTTCTATGTACACACAAGGGCGAATCTCCCTTATGAGCAAACTTCTAAGAATTTTAAAATTAGAAGCAAGCTCCTATAGTTCACATATTTTGGTGATCAGACAATAAATAGTCACCTACGCTTTACAAGAGTCACCCCCTTTGGAAAACCCTGGATCCGTTCCTGACACTGGTATCGCTGTGTATCCTAGGGTATTTTGAGCAGCTATGTTTGCGTGCCAAAGTCTCGTCTTGACGAGTTTGAGTGAAAGAAAAACACAACGAATCAGTTGCTGATCTTATGAAATTACAAGCACAAGCTATCATTAATTCTTGCGAACAACGTCCCACACAAAACGTCAAGTCGGTCAGTTAAGAATAACAAATACACTGTTTATGCTACAAAAACTTCCAAATTCTGGATTGCGATTATATTATTTCATATTTACATTTCGAAAGGACTTATAGTTTGTTCATAATTACAAGCAAGGTATCTTATTCAAACAGGGTCTCGTCCAGGGCTCTCCTCAGCTTGTACAGCCTTTGTTACTGAGCATGTTTCAGTGTACAGCTAACAACTGGCCCGAAAATCTGTAGATAATTTAAGACGATTGCAAGGTATGAATTTAACTTCTGAGCTACTTAGATCGTTTTACTCAACTGCTTTTCATCTTTTGTTGGAGTTTCATGAAGCTAAACTGTTTTTCTGAGAGATTTCGGAACAGATGGTTAACAAACGAACCTCAAACTTATTCCGTTTTTCAAGCCAGTATCGTTCCATAACTCACTGATGGCTATCTATCTCTGCTTAAAGCAGATAAGAGGTTCACTATTTAAGCAGGTGACTTGTAAAATGATCTCAAGATATGCCGATTACTACTTGCAAGTCCTTCAACCCGTTTCGAAAGCCAGCCTGAGATGAGTATTAAATCATGTTCTTCATGCTGAGTTGTGTTGTCGAAGTTCTGTTCAAATAGCAAACTCGACTTCACTCATAAAGAATTAATTGGTAAATAGATACGTATTTTAATCTGAAAGAGAATGTGATTTCGCTTTCTGACAGTACTGAGAAATGTCAAAACAGCAGTACAGGGATCGTGGCCGCGTGGAGCAATTTTGAGATTGTTGGGGAGGGGGGCGCCTTTTATGGCTCAATATTGGGGGGCACAAGACAGGTTTTCTTACTAGCTCTTTATAATTCTAAAATATTTGGGGGCACGTGCCCCCCCCCCCCTGCTCCGCGTTTCCTGCAGTAGATCTAAAATAGCAATGTTAATAGTAACTTTGATTCAGAAACAGTGCTGTTGTTTTTGGAACTGAAAATCACACCTCCCCATCACTTTTCTTCACAAACTTTCTCCAAAAACTCTCAAACTCTTCATGAATCTTTATCACCTGGTTATCAACTACCAGAACTACGGTATCGTGCAACTGTGATTCAAATTTGTATTCTTCCAAACTGCAACCGAGAAAATTGGACTTCACGTTTTGCTTTTCCTTAAGGATTGGTACTGTAGCTTGTCATCCGCGCTAGTCTAGGGGGTCGCTTAGCTTGGGCCAGACAGGCGAAACATGATCGGCTCTGGAACATATTGTTTTCAGTTAGGGTCTTTTAATATTAAGGATAAAACGCATGTAAACAACCTCTTAATCAAAACCACTCTCGCCCACACTGCAAACAGCTGGCACGCTGCTTCATTCAATGGATGCTAACTTGTTACTGTGAAGATTACGAATAACTACGCACTACTGACTTCCTCTTTTTATCGAGATTGCCATTACCACCCAAATTATGTGTCATCTTCTCACTGATTGGAAACTGTGTGTTTGATCCGATTATGTTTGACAGTAATGCATTTGGTTCCTTGAACTAATTTGTTCTATCGATTTGGTAAAGTCTTTATATTTTATGAAGAAGAAAACACTTGCTTGCACGCGAGTTCAGATGGACTATGTACTTGATCCGGTCTGTTTGAAATTAAATGCCTTCGGTGATTTGGTTTGATATTTGGTAGTTCTTACCATGGACTCACAACATTTTTAAGTTAAAACTTTGCTTTAAACGTTGTCAAAAAACACGGAACTAGAATAATCAACATACAATTTGCTCATCTTTTAAAAGTGACCTCTAAGATATTTCAAATTGTACATTTGTTTCGGTGCTCGGACAATTACAAAAAAGTCATTTCGTTCTTTCAATTTTTTTGGTTTGATATTGGGTTGCTCTTATAGTATTCACCACATTCTATGGAGAAGAAATGATTAAATGACCTTTAAAATTATTCGTTGACAAGTTGCTAGTACTTATGGTAGAGTCACAAAATTTTGTGGAGAATTTATTTTATATTTACTTGTTTTCCACGTCTCCGACATTTTCATGAAGTCCCACCCATTCGCCACTTGGTCACAAGTTTGAATTGTCCAGCTTCTAAGCATTAAAGCTGAAACAAGATTTTTAAAATGTGCTCATTTCAAGCAGTAACCCCAATAAATTAAAGAGCAACAAAACAAACTGCCAATACAAAAATCTGTTCTGTGTATACAAACTTCATACCTTTCAAGACGGATTAATTAGCTCTTCCTGTTAATCGCCAAAGATTCCAAATGAAAGATTGATGAACATAACAAATGGTTTTTCGGCCTGTGTGTGGTCTCGGGAAACTTAAATCTGACAAGTTCTGTTTAATATAATTATCAAAATATACAAAAACAGTGCATAAAACGAACGGGCTTTAAAAGTTCAGTTTTCGTGCTTACTTACTGTGCTTTCTCTTTGGTTAAAACAACGAAACTTATGAGCATAGTTTACATCAAGATATTATCTGGGAAAGGAATTCTGCCGGCTCCGCCATGTCTGTTTATGGTATGTTGGCGTTCACCAGTTTGCAAGTTGAGAAGAGCGTGTGCCAGACTTTTCAGCTGTGCAGATCGAATGGTTCAACAATCAGTGACAGCGGAACGCCTCGACACATGACCGAGATCTTAACTCAACATATGTAACATTAACTTCGGCCAACGGAATCAAAAGATATCTAGAAAGTGAAAGCGAGAGAGGAATACTTCGGGTGTGAATGCGTTTTGTCAAGGAGACCGAACTCTCTAAACTTATCAAGATCTGAGTTCCATTTGTCCGGCCTTGCTAGTTCCACCATTCAGTTGGTAAACATTAATAGAACCTCAAAATTCTCAGAACAGATTGTGCTCGCAAACGTAGCAGAGTATGCCCACTATCAGTGCTCATATATGTCCAATATGGTTTACGGTCATTTCTCAGGGATCCCACTTAAAAGTTCGCACACACGGAGAAAACACAAAAGGGAGAAACGACTAAAATTCCCTTTTTTAAGCAAAAAATAAGGAAACTATGTTTTCTAATACTTTCTTGTCATGCAACGAAAAGGTTAATAGCAAGTCACTTTTATCCTAAGAACTCTACTAGTGCATACATGCAACTCATTGTATTGAAATTCCCTGACTATCAGCATCACTGGAACTGATTAGTTTTGAAAAAAAAACTGTTTTCTTCTGCGTGGGCGAGTACGATGATTATGGGTTTTATCAACAAAAGTTGATATGGCATGTTTTTTGCCTGTGGGAGATTCGGAAGTATCGAGCCATGCACGGGTTTAGACATGCAAGTCTGGTCCTTTACTTGTGCATTTACTTTATGTGAAAAACCAATGATCAGACCTGTCTAAACACGTGGCTAGTCATTTCATTCACAGGAATACATGGAACTTTGCGGAATTAACTTACACCTACCAAACATTGAAACTCGAAAAAAGAAAGAACAGAAACACATTTTTAAACTCAACACCTTGGCTCCCAACAGAATCGATGAACATTTTTCATTTACTTAAATTCAAACATTTTTTGACCAATTAGGTCCTGCTAACTTCAACAGATGGCAAAACTTGACTTTTCGATCCTCATAAACTTTTACCAACTATATGAACAATGATTTTCCCACAATCCCTCAATCTGCTCCGACGAAGGGCTAACGCTCGAAGCATCGCTTGCACCACTATGTTAGTATCACTGTTATGCAAAGAATTTGTAGTGATATAATGATATTAGATTAGGAAGAAGGCGAGCGAGCCGTGCGCATACGTTGAGTCCAGTGGAAAAAGTCCTTAGTCACTTTCCGTAGGGCCTAGGTTCCATATTATTGTAGTGTGACAATCAGGGAAGCCTTGAACATGTTGATAGCTGGGGATTTTTTAACTAACAATTTGCCTCTAGCAGCGATTTCGGGCCAAAAAGGACTGGTTGTAAGATCAGTAAATGACAATTTTGTGCTTAAAATATTGCAACAGGTGCGAGCTATGCTAGCAGTGCTTTTTCGGAAGATCGATGAAAATTATTCTCGTAATGACATGTTACGCTAAAAATTATGCTAGCACAATGTTAACCTTGAACTCAAAGCCCGGCCTAAGAACGGACATATAGAAAACAACCATAGATACAAGCACTCATTGCAAGGTTTGTCTTGTGAAAATCCGATGTATCAAATATTGGCCGGGGTAACTCCTCTGCCGCACCTCCACCTTATCTGCAACAGAACAGCTTCTGCATCGATACGAGCGTTTTACTATAAAGTACCGCACGCGTAAAGTTCATATATAAAAATGTCAAAGCAAATATTCCATAAGTGAGTGCTTGATATGAAATAGTAAATGACCAACTCGGTTGTAAACAAATGTGCGAGCGCGAGTAGAACACTCTTGTTTTAAAAATCTTCTTAAATTTGGAGAAAATTTTTTCGCAATTTGATCCACGTACGGTAAACCAATCGAAACGCTAGAGACGTTGATAGAGATGTTGATAATAATGATGTTTTGTACATCCTCACTATGGAAAATTACCCCAAATCTTACAACAACTTTATTCCGTATCATTACACACTCTACACTTCCATACACTACTTACATACATTGATACAGGCATACTTGAAAATAGTTTTAAAATAAACTAATCTAGTAAGGTAGCCAGAATTTTACTAGCCTGATTTTCACACTCCCATCTCGACCGAGATGAGAGTCCGATTAAAACGGAATAAATTGTTGATGCGAAGTACATTGATGGAGATACGAGTAACCAGTGTGTAATTTGTAGACTAAAGATAGAAAGGTATCAAAAACAAGTCAAAGAAATGTATATATAGAGAAAAAAAAACCTAATGGAAACGCTTAGGAAATATAAAAAATTAAAATAGAAAAATTGAAATACAGAACTATGGGAAACAGGTGAGAGTATGGCTTAAACGTATTAATATTAGTAAGAATTTAGCAAGTCAGCTTTAATCTTTTTCTTAAAAAAGATGTGAAGAAAAATGTTTATGATCGTCAGCGATCAAGTTCCAAATTTTTGCTTCATTGTATCTTGTGAAAATTCCCATAATTTGTTTTGACTTGAGGAAGGTAATAGGATTGCTTGAAGCCAATCTGGTATTATAATTGTGTTTTCTGTTCACTTTGGTGAAAAAATCCCCGGAAAACACACGGCAGATAGTCATGCATAAACACTGCTTTATTGAAGTAGACTAGATCTACAAGTTTTAAAATACCCATATTTCTAAACAAGGGGCTGGATTGGGCAAGGAAGTCAGAAAAAGTAATAACTCTTACAGCACCTTAAAAATTCTCAAGCAAACAAGTTTTCAGAATCAATTCTGAAAAAACTTTTTCTACAATTCCTGTAAAGTTTCCGAATTTTTTTTTGTCCATATGAAACACACCTGCGCGTTCGTTGCGAAGACATTGTTTTCGCCCGACTCAAAAACAGACCATACCTTCGCATCCCATGTAAAACCCTCAAGCAGCCTGGCAACCAGTAAACGGACAAAAACAAAATCTGTAGACTTCATTAAGCTTTAGGTGAGCAAAGAGCAACATTCTGCAATCGTTGAAAAGATTTGAAAAAAGAGCTGTGTTCACTTTAAAAAAATTTCTGAAAACTAATCGTAATTCGATGCCAAGCTGCAGAACTTCTTTGAAGGTTTGTGATCATATTTGTTTGTAAAACGTTAAAATCCAAACTTTCGCTTGCGTGAACTGGCGAAAACAGTCCAAACATATTTTTGCCGCACACTTAATCGAAAAACGCCCTTTTTAAAATACCTGCTTAGTGTTCCAATCATTTGCAGCTACCAAAAAGTAAGAGTTACTTCAAGAAACGTCTTAGAAATGCGCTTTTAACAACAACACAGACTGAGGAGTCCTGTATTGATGTCCACACGGTAATACAGATTCTTCCGATTTATTTATCTGAAAGCTGAACTGAATTCAACTCTTTATTCTTTCTATTATTTTTCATTGTTTTCGTAAATTACGTAAATAAACTCCATAAAGGTACAAAACCCTTATTGTTTGTTACTATTATTTAAAGTACACTGTATCGGATTATACTTGTTTTAATTACTATTTTATCCCATTTCTAATTATTTTCTTATTTATTGTAATTATCTGTCCTGCTTAGATTAGAACTTGCTATATGCAGACCGGAGGAGTGTATTTGTATAGATTTATCAAAAATAAGAAAAATAATATGAATTGAATTGAATTTACAAAGCATTTACAATATTTGGTGATGCGTTGTTAATGCAAACGCAAAATCGAAATACTCTTATCGCTCTATGAGTTGATGTACACGTACATTACCTTGTATATTTCTCATTCCTTCCAAGATCTAAAAGACTCTTGAACTCTCTTCCCCCTGAACGTTGTTGTTTCTACTTCCCTGCTAAAATGAAACTCTTCCTAACAGTCCGCTATGCCAGCCATAAGATCAGCGAAGGTGCCAAGCCACCGCGAGGCGGGTAACCTCACCTACCTTGGGTCCCCCACCCCCATCTAAACAGGCCCTAACTGATGAGGCGAATTGACATACTATCGGTCACGGCCATTGCGCCATACATCATTATAAACAATATTATTGTTTATTCAGTTATTGTTGTTGTTGTTTTTGTTGTTGTAGTTACTTTCATTGTTATACCAGGTTGGGAACTCATTTCATATATATCATTTGGGGCCTAGTTCAATGAAAATAAAACACTCGCTCGATAAATTAAAGTGTGCGAACAAACATTTAAAGCATTTAAAAACTGCTGTAACTGAACAAGAAGAGTGACAATTTGAAAACTTTCTTTTGAAAAGAACGCGAGCTCAAGTATATACGGCCGTATAATAGGTCATCTTGACCGGCGGTGCTAAGAAGGCTGTTCATTGCTGTTTTTTTAAGTAAAAATACATAGAGGATACTACACAGTTTCCAAAATATATGGATTTTATCTTCGAGTGGCAAAAATATCTCACGAGTTAAGCGCAACGAAACAAGTGAGATGTTATGGCCACGAGAAGATGAAATCCATATCTTTTGGAAATCGTGTGATTATCTTTTTATTATATGGGCACCGAACAAGGTTCTATGATTTTTTAACATTTTCGGGAAACTTCGGAAACGGGTCTCAAAATAGTTTTCAGATGTTTTTATGATTTTTAAGATTTGCGGAAAATCTTGGGAAATTTTTGGAAGTGTTGGGAAATCGGCGAGAAGATCAGTATGAAAAATATCCTACTCAAGACCCGGAGGTACTGTCATATGGATTAATTGAGTGGTTCATTTCCCAGTGAAACACTGTTGCCCATAGAATGAAATGGAATACAGAGGTACTGGTCAGAGATTTTGGATAAATGGCGTGTAGATTTAGCAAAATAGATAAGGTCATCAGTATGCGATTTCCGTTTACAGAAAATAAGAAGGGACCAATAGCTCCATATATAGAAGTCTCATGCAGTGACTATGCTGCTTTGAACAATTTTGCTTTTTGGAAAAAATACTTTGTGTATGTACCAGATTTTGTGAGTTCATTTCAACCTTTATAGACCTTTATCCGCAATTGTATGTCACTCTAAAACTTGCAGTAATAGAAATGAAATGAAAAGAACAAGTTAAAGTTGCTGGTAATTAGCGAAAGTTTCGAGGATTTATCTAGAGAAATCAAGCGATTGCGAGGCTTTGTGAGAAGTATACCTTACTTAGGAGATTTTCACGTTGCTGGCACGACCAAGTCACATTCACCATACCTTCTCTATATTTTTGTTAGTGAAATTAGAACGTTCACTAATGTTGCGGTTTTTGCTGTATAGATCTCGGGCATTGATTCGAAAAGGGGTAATCAAGTTCAAGTCTTTGATTGGCGTACAGTCTTTGACAAAGGGCTCGTTAGAGACATCGTCAATAGTTCTCAAACCATTTCAGTCGTAAACCAAAACATAGAAGACTGATTACAGGAAACGCAAATTACCGCGAGACGTTTTATCTACGACTATTTTGGTACTTTTTGATAAATAATGTATCAGAGTGTAAAAGCTAATTCAAAAAAGGTTGTCTTCTGAGTTGTTGCATTGTGCATTGCGCGTTGTTGCATACCCAGACCGCAGTGCACTATTGTTGTAACGAAGTTTTAATTCAATGCCTGCAGTGCATGCCAAAACCGCCAAACAATTATGGTTCACATTGCTTCCATGGCTAATACACGAATGCCGTGCCGCTGTCTTGTAGTAGACAACCAGCAATGCTCGCTGAAAAGGACTCTTTGTTAAAACAAGTATACAAATAAATAACAAAGATTAATGTAAAAAGTGGTTTAAGTACGCTGCAGTAGAGAAAAGAAATGCGTTTTCTTTATAAGCTAAGAGAAGGGCATTAAGACCGCTTTTAGGAGTAAAATGAAGCAAATGTGATTACCAACTATTAAACATCATATCACTACGCTACCAATTGTTCCTAAGGCACCAACTCACAAGTCGTTCAAACTCTTCTCAACAATTAGAGAACTTGTAAAGGCAGATTTATGGAAGGCGGCGAGGGGATGTCAGGGTTCTGGCCCCCCTTTCGCCGGCCACTTTGAAAATGTAAAATCGCTATCTTTTGAGTGCAAATACTTTATCTGGTCTTTTCCGGGTTCTCCCCATCTCTCATCTGGCACCTACCCCCCCCCCCTAACTTGGGATATGGGCCCTAACTGTTTGCGAATTTCTGGATCCGCTTTGCAGTTACCGGAACTTCCAGCTGCACTAATAGTACAATACGGGTCTGAACAGGTAGGGAGCCACAACAATAACATCGACGGCGATGCCGGGAGAACATGCACAGATTATCTGGGACAACTGCCAACTCGATGATACGTTTTATAATTGGTTTCGATCGTACATTTTTACTCTTGAACGTTATTTAAAGAAATTTTGGTTATTTCTAAAAGTAGTGAACTTGTGTGTAGAAAAATTGATTTTGTTCATGTTTTAAGCAATTTTTTCCATCGGTTAATGGTGGATTTGTTAGTTGGAGCGAATACGCTATGCCATTCAGAAATGAAGTTGTCCGGTGAAGCCAAAGCCGCGCCGTTACAGTTCACTATTTTCATTTAGGTCACCTTCGGGTACGTTTGTAGTTTGCAGTTTGCTTTTAGGTTTCATATCTAGTTGGTTTGTTCTCTCGATACGACATTTACGTTTTTAAAAGTTGTCGTAACTGATTAGTACTAGCTACAAGGTGAGGAATACAGCGAAGCTTGAGAGCGACTTGACATGAAAACATGATTTAAAATATCATGTCTAAGTTAGCCTCAAGTCCGTTCTCTTGGCACTTGCTAACCCTTTCGACACGAAACACTACATACGGCGTGTTGCTTAACTCTCTTGAAGTATCTCTGGACTATTAAACTTTTTATTCTCATGAGCATTTAACTTAATTTTTGTGTATAATGTATGGAGATGATGCATACTTAAAAACTGGCCGGGGCTGAAGGGGTAAAATTAACTCTTTGCTACCAATGTACATATTCTATGAACGATTATTGATAAATACTTGACAGTACGGTGTACGACACGACGCAAACAAATGAATTATTTTGCAGCGTAATTAGTTTGTCCCATTTAACTACCTCTCGGTTCTGTACAATAGAAATGTGATATGGAATGTTTTTCGCGTGTGGGCCTTATTGTATAGCTGACGTTTTTAGAAAAACGAGTTCCAACCGGATCGCGGAACAAACGTTATTTCAGTCAATTTTAGAACAATTACTAAGCATACAGTAATGTACGGGCCGAGTTAGGTAAGTTAGGCTGTTAACACAGGCTCTTGTTTTTTTTTAAAAAAAAGTTGTCTTCCACCTTACAACATCTTCCCTCCCCTCCCCCCCCCCCCTCCCCAAGAGACCCGTCGTAAGCATGACCGCCGGACACCAGTAACCGCGCCTTCTGAATTATCGCGGGACAGTCACGAATTGTTTGTTTTCGTTAAGGTGGCTAGAAATAGTTTTTGAGAATTCCCTACACAGGAAAACGGTTCAACTTTATTTGTATTATTACTGACTTTATGATAGCAACATGACCATCAAAAAGTTGCCCATTTTCTTCTCACTTTATTTTTGATACTTTGTTGTCATGAAATGTTACTATGGTAACGTAGCAAGAGTT
>JAOBRG010355152.1:0-13073 GCA_027574985.1 Umimayanthus nakama
AAACAAACTTCTGCAAGTTGTATTCGTTGTAATCCCAAAAATGTCAGCTGACTATCAGATAAGTGAAACAACCACCGTCTCTATAATAGCACGTGGTATATAGAATATCAGATTACTTACAGACCAATGTTTGAAAGCTGTGACGATAAACTTTCAAGCAATAGAGAAGGCACAAAAATTTATAAGCAACTGGAATTTAATAAGGCACTATGCTGTCTCGTTCTTTGCGTATTCAAGTTTGGGACACAAAAAGAAACAAAAAACAAATTAAGTCGGCTTAATATTCTTAAAAAATGATTACCAAAAGCGGGATAATAAAGCTTATGTTAAGGGGTAAAATTTTGACCCTTGATTGGGTTTACTTCCTTAAAGATCGAATTGGGCTGTCATTTCGGGTTTACGTTTTTCGGTTTCTTAGAACGTACTTCATTAACACTTTAAAAAGACAGGGCGTAGTTCTTACAGTTTCGCCAATCCTTCGTTAAATTTAATCCACTTTCGAGCAACCGGGCCCAGGACAGAATTACTCTCGTCGTCATTACCAATAATGTAAAAGCACAGTGTAGATTGTAATCATGCAGGATCTAACTCACGCGTTCTATCTGTTTGCAACCTAAAGCTGAAGACATCGGTTGTAAACTTATCTTTTCACAATACAAACCTTGCATTGGAAGAATTCCCTTCAAAGTCAATGGTGACTGGTAAATATCTTGGTCCATCTGTACTAATCTGAACAAAAAGTTTACAACTTTACTTTGCAGAAATTTGCTACTGGAAATCCGCATTAAACGATCCGATGAAATCAAAAGTGCACAGCCGTTGACAATTGAGCTCTTACGACAGATATGGAACTGTCTTTCATTACCTTTTTGATGGTGTTAAACTCTGGCACGATACACGGGGCTGTCAGCTTAAGTGTTGTTTCAGGATAGAAATCGCCAGCCTAGAATTGACAAACAAAACAGGTTTACCCTTCATTAGTATGTTGGGAAATACTAGGAAACACACGTTTCAATGTTTTGGAATCTGGAAACATTAAAACAATATTAACACGGCTACCCGAATCTAATGCTATTCGTTACAATCTTGGAAACAACCGACACTCCTCCGTCCCATATGTCAAACTAAGCGTTACCAGATTTGTTCTATTAATTATAACGTTACACGTTGCTCGTGCACAGACTGGTACAACAACAACAACAAATTTTTATTTTTGCACATCCTCCTATGATATAGTATACATTATAAAATCTACAACATTATACTCTAATTTTACAAAGTTAAAAACTATACAATTTGGTAACTGAAATATAGTTTTAAGCAATGACATAGATAGTTTAGTTCAAATAATCTTAATATCACTTTTATACATCTTATCATGCAATACCTCCCTTTATCATGCAATATTGTATTGTAAAGCTTAAGCGTATTTCAGTCACTACGACTGTAGTTCTTTAAGCGTTATACGTCCTATCTATCTAATGTTACCGAACTTCTTTTTTGCGATTCTATAAAAAGAAAACAAGAGTGAGTTAACTATTCGTACCTTCAGAGTGACCTGTAGTGGCACATAACACGCCTCTCTCGTGTCCACGTCACGTGTTACGATAACCCTGGGATCGGCTGCCAGAACGTACAGATGACGAAATGCCTGCAGGTGATACCTATATAATACAGCGTTTGTTATGCGTCTGCAGGTGATAACTACACATATAGACCGTTTGGAACACGCTACTCACGAATAGACCAAAATGTTACAGGCATGAAGGTGACATCTACATGTAGACACCAGATATTACATAAGTGATGCATACACATATATAATGCAAATAGGGTTCTTTACAATTGCGAGAAAACAGGACCTTCCGGGAGTATTCTCGATATTTGTCCACGAGTTTTAAAGGAGTATTTTGAATTCACACTGACAAACACGTGTAGCAGCAGATCTTCCCCAGTTATGGCGTATATCACCTTTTTTGTGATAAAGGAGGTGCATGAATATAGGCCCAGACTTTTCATGAGGAGGGGGGGGGGGTGCAAACCTCAAGAATCGGAACCAAATAGTTAACGTTGAAATGATAGACCATGTAAGTACCGAAGACATAAGGGTCTTAGCGGGTCCGGGACCCACTTCCCCAGAAAATATTTGAAACCTGAGAAGCTCAAACTGTTGGAAATGCTTTGAAACTGTCAATTCTAACATTACCATGCTCTTTTGCATACTTTTAAGCATTTTATGATTTTATCAGTGGACTTTTACTGGCTTCTGGGAAAGGGAGGGGGGTGCGTACGTTTACCACGCAACCCCCCTGCCTACAGGCCTGGAATATGTTCTCACAATGAGGATTTGCCTGCTCATAGGTTAGATCAAACGCCTATGCTGTACTTTAGCTTACCTATTGTCTGTGCTCGTGATAGGAAAACGCGGGTACAACGCGCACACAAGAGCAGCAACCGCGGAGCTTGAAGAACTTAGAGTGTATCTGGCGGAAAATGACCACAAAAACAGTCTTGGGAACTCTATGTGCAAACACACATGTCAAACAGAGGATAAACTGCCAGATACAAATAGGAAAAACCAAACTGACTAAAGTGGTCACAAATATTACAAGCAGAATCATGAAAGATCTCCACTATTTAGAACTGCACGTATATGAACTACTAGTAGGCCAGACTTAATCTAGGGACTCAAGTACTGTTGTTGATGGGCGTGTTCGCTTTCGATAATCGTATATCGAAATAGGAAAACACGAATACACTCTGGTCTTTCTGTCAAGTTATGCAGAATAAGGGTAGCTCCCCTGCCGCTATTGTTTTTCCAGAATAGTCCCAAATGAATTTGACCAAAACTCCTGCTTTCAAATTTTCTTCAACTTTCTTCTTTTTGCAATTTCTGTAAATCTTTATCTTGTCAAACCTTAAAAAACTACACTCCGTACAGTATCAGAATCCAGTGGCTTTGAATGCTCAGTTAGAAAAACAACTCCTGTATAAATACCGTGTCATATGTAAAACTGGATTGGAATTTAAAAAAAAGGAAATAGAGAAAAATTAAAACCTCCACAAGCCAACGCCTCATTTCCACCGCGGCAGAGAAACGAGGTGTCGCTAGGAAAGGGAGAGTTTTAAGCCAATTCAAGCAATACAGGGATAATCGCTGCATGTGTACGAACAGTTCAACGACTTATTACTATCATAACATAAAAACCGGGAATTAGATGTAGCTTGAGATTATCATGACAATAATAATATAATAATAATTATAAGAAGAAGAAGAAAAAGAATAACAACAATAAGAAGAAGAAGAAGACGAAGAAGAAGAAGAAGAAGAAGACGAGAAAGAAGAAGACGAAGAAGAAGAAGAAGAAAAAGACGAAGAGGAGGAAGAAAAAGAAGAAGACGAAGAAGAAGAAGAAGAAGAAGAAGAAAAAGACGAAGAGGAAGAAAATAATCCTGGCCAATAATCCTTATGTAGAGGGGTGGCCGTATAGGAAAATAAAAATAAAAAAAAGAAGAAGAAGAAGAAAAACAAGAAGAAAAACAAGAAGAAAAAGAAGAAGAAGAAGAAGAAAAAGAAGAAGAAGGGATTGTTTAGAGGAGGAAGAGAAGGAGAAGGGGGAAAGAAGGAACAGACGGAAAGGGAGGAGAAGAAGGATAGGGGGGAAGGGGAAGCAGAAGGAGAAGGAGGAGAAGGAAAAGAAGGAGAAGGAAAATGAGAAGGAGAGAAGGAGGAGGAGAAGGAGGAAGGGGAGAAATAGAAATAGAAGAAGAAAAGGAAATGAGGAGAAGGAGAAACAGAAGGAAAAAGAAAGGAAAGGAAAGGAGGAGGACGAGAAGTAGGAGACGGAGATGGAGAAGGAGAAATAGAAGGAGAAGGAAAGGAAAGAAGAAGGAGGAGAAGAATGAGAAGGAGAAGAGGGAGAAAGAGAAGAAATAGAAGGAGAAGGAAAGGAAAAGGAGAAGGGGGAGGTGGAGGTGAAGGAGAAAGAGAAAGAGAAGGAAAGGAAAGGAGGAGAAGGAGAAGGAGGAAGAGAAGAAGGAGGAGGGATTGTTTAGTGAATCAACCACAGCTGAATTGTATACTTTTTAAAATAAGTGCATTAATTTTTTTTATAGTGGGACTCTTTTTTTAACCCCCCCCCGTTTTCTGCATTGGCGCATAAGCCGAATACGGGTTTGATCAACAAAGGTTGATGTGGTTTGTTTTTGGTGCGATAGCTGACATTTCGAGTGTAAGTATTTCGTCAGAGCAGATGGTTTAACTATTATTGTATAAAAAAACCTTTCAAAAAAATGTATGCGTATTTCATATAGTAGCAGATAAAAGATAGAAAACGTATAACAATAGTAACACTAAAATCGAACTGTTATTAAAATCTAAAACCCAAAATACTATTTAAATTGAATAGTGTGAAAGCGCAGCAGGTAGTAAGCTCCTAGTGTTCCTCAAGTTATTCGACTTTGGTGTTATGGAGGAAGTAACCTGGCCAGCTTGGTTCGTCCAAGGAAAGGACGCTAAATTGGAAAAATGTTTGACAAAATAAGAAAGTGTACTAACGCCTCAATACGTTACCTCCCTCCTCCCAAATACAGTAATCCTATGGCCATGTGGACTGCCATGTGACTTCCATAATGTACATCCGGGGATGTGCGCTTGTGCAGCTGTCGAGCAATTCTTAACACATCTAGGTTGCCAGTGCCAGCCATCACCTGCAACAGGTTGACTGGCTGCGTTAGAAGAGATTACTAAAGATACAGACGCAAGCGAAATGAACTAAACCTCACAGAATTTGTCTTTCGACATCGAAAAACACATTACTTTTGAAGCTCAAGAAAAGTAAACACAAAATATGAAGGTTTTATGTTAAATTAAGCTTCATGGATCGACTGTTCTCTAACTAAATTTTTGAGTTGTAAAGAAGTCAATGCATCTTATCGACCCAATTCGGCATACGTGTTTGATCGGAATAAAAATTGATATATACAGTTTACATTATTCAACCGTTGTTTATACCTTGGTGTTTCTCTAGTTTACCGCAGAGTCACTCAAGAGTTGGAAGAGAAACGAAAACAAGATTGAAAGTGTAATCTTGGCTGCAATGAGTAGTTGGCCCTTCATCACCTTGCGAACTTACCAACGAGAGTGATAACAAAGTGGCATTAAGGCATGTTTCAACAGTTGGTTTCCCTGCCTAGTGAAAGCAAGAGGAAACATTATTAGGTGACAAACAATTTCCTACTTTCTTCATGCATAACCGTTCTTAGATATGTTTTAATGCAACTACCAGTGTCTATAAGCTTCTAAATACCCTTCAAACTAAGTAAGGTTTCACGTACAATGCGAAGGTAAACTCCTACCTGTTCAACTGCACTGGTGTTCAGCAAGTTCTTAAAATACTTCGTAAAATGCATCTGAGAAAAAAATATCAAATAAATTAGATTTCTATTCGGCTTCACCAAAACAACTTTTAATGTTGTTATGGTAACAGCTCTAATAATATGGTGTGTTTTGTTTGCCAGTCAATGTTTCCAAACTTAGTTTCATCATATACAGCACTACTGAAAGAGTTGACGTCTTCGCAGTTTTTTGGACACTTGCGCTATAGAAAATGAGATCGCTGATGATTATTCTGTTCAATGGCAAGATTGATGAAATCGTAAACTTGGTTGGATCGCGAAAAGACGTCGAAAGCCTCGTAACTTGTTCGACTTAAATTTTGCTGCAACAGACTGGTAAACTTTTTTTCCGAAGCAGTATTAGAATTAGGTGTGGTCCAATCTAGAGTTCGTTATTATTATTATTTTTGGGGGGGGGGGGTTGATCAGCGGCGAAGAAAATCAAATAATGTAAAATTGAAATTATCATTTTCAGTACAGTTTTAAGAATACATTATGAATTTAATTTCAAAAGAAGAAAAGCATTCCAGGTGAATGTTGTAGCGCTCAACTCACCAAGCTTTCGAAAGCTTCTTTATTTGCTGATCCAGCGAACCTCAAACCCATGGCCATACAGCATCCAGCCACAATATTTGCTTTTGTTTGACTGAAAAAGAAAACAAAACGGGAGTTTATAAGAAGTATATAAGACCCCACGGCTTAATTAAATCCTTAAGTAGATTTACTGGACTGATCTACTTCAAGACTTTCGCAAAGTCCTCCGCACAATTTTTCTTGATGTGGTCCAGGAGGCCCTTCGAGGAGGGCCTTCGGCGCTCGGTTCTGGGAACCTCGAAATACTCTTCAGGGAAAAGAAAATTCCAGTGAAATTAAAATCCAGCGACTTGACTTGTGGCAAGTCTAATCTACTTCCAAACCATGCAGCCAGGCGGAACAGCTCCATTTGCTCCAAATGCAACAGAGGCGCATTAACTTCAACTGTTAACCGGCGTATTAGATATTTGTTTCCCAAATGCTGAAAAAGCACTGAGGAGACGCTCAACATCAGCAAACTATTTGTGCGTAAAAAGAGTTCTTAACAAATTAATTTAGAGTTAACATTTAAAATTATCTGACCACAGAGCATTTTAAGATCAATGCTTGCAACTTCTTACCATTACATTACATGCTACACCTACAATACATTCTATAAGCAAGGTTTTTCATTCGCATTACTACTGAGTATCCACCACTGCAAGTTACAAAGTAATAATGCAACGACAACAGGAACTTATTTCACAGCCCAGGGTGATGGTGTACCTTATAGATACAACAATTTCAACAACAACATCGATTACACTCGGCAGAATGTTACACAAAGGAATGAACTAACAAATTAATAATAACAAATAAATATATAAAATAAACAAATAAATAATAAATTATTTATTTTAGTTGATAACGTGGGGAGAGGTCACCCTCGTTCCCGAGCCAAGGGCTCATGTTAAAACGCTCGACAAGTGTGTGGGTTCTTTAAATCCCCCGATAGAACATTAAGAGATTAGACCAACGGCCTAACGTCCCTGTCCACGGACGGTGTGGCGAAAGAAGGTCGCTCAAAAATCAACCCTTGACCAAGCCGGGGATTGAACTCGGGACCTTCTGGTTGGAAGTCAGAGATCTAACCAACTGCGCAAACCTCTCACACACCAAGGCTAATCGAGCCAGGTGACCTTTATATTGTAAATTAAATTGAATTGTCAAGTAAATTGAATTGTCATACCTAAGAGTTTGAAGGTCAATGTCAGTGTCTTCTATCTCCACAGCCTCAGCATCGGAACAGAAGGCATGCTTCTGAACGATCTTCAGGAAAGGAAAGTATCCGAGCACTTAGAACTCAAGATCTGGACAAAATAACAGGTGTCTTCACGACTCACAACAATGATTATAGGCAAACACTCCCAAGCAGAATCCCTTTACGATTCTTACTCATTAGGGACTGAAATTTGTTCCAGCTCTATTTTCAAACTGAAAGGCAACTAACTCCGAGGTGAGCTCATATCGGTCTTGTTCTTAAGATTCAGTCCTAAAAATCCCGACTATTTCAGTAGAACGGTTTCATGTAACCGCAAGTACTGCAATTGTTAGATTAAAAACTGTTTAAGCCTCTAAACCTTTTGGTTTCTTTCGATTCAATAACGTTACTAGTCTTTGCCTGTTAAACTAATAATAACAATAATAATAATAATAACAAAACAGTAATAACTTTATTAGACGGATAACCCAAAATGCTAGCACTTGTTTACACTGTTAAAACTGACATTAGTACGAAAGGCTGATACCAAAGCTTAACATACAAAATTAAAACCAATACTATCAACAACACGCACTCATATTTACTGTGTATTCCCGTAAATTTTAAAACCTTTAAATTTATAAAGTTTTGACAAACAATTATCTCAACACGCCTGAACTGAGGAGAATTTGTTTTGCAGAGTAATTATTATACAACGTAGGATTGCTGCATAGTTTGACAGTAGTAAATGGAAAATATCTAACCACGTGAATACTGTATTTGTCTGTTTCTGGATCGAGTTTTATAATGTCTGAGTTTAACGTAAAAAGACTAAAACAATGTTGAACTTATTTGTATTCCGGAATGTAGCTAGTGTAATGCATCTACATACAATCCTCACAATATCCCTAAGGAACGTAACGGGGGTAGGGGGACGTACATGTAACGCGGGTGAAAAACGTAACGTGGGTGGGGGACGTAACGCGGGCGGAGGACGTAACGCTGGTGGAGGACGTAACGCGGGTAGGGGATGTAACGCGGATAGGGGACGTAACGCGGGTGGGGGGCGTAACGAGGGTTGAAGGCGTAACGCGGCTGGGGGACGTAACGCGGGAGGGGGCGTAATGCGGGTGGGGGGCGTAACGAGGGTGAAGGGCGTAACGCGGATGGAGGACGTAACGCATCCTAAGACTTAAAAACAACACCCTATGGTATAGCATCTTCGGTAACAAGAAATTTGCTGTGGTAGCTATGAAGCTCACAAAACAGTTTCTTTTACTGAGAGTATACCACCTTATGTGGTAATCAGTACCTCACAGACTTCATGTAAGTCTACTCACCAAGGGCACGTGGTTGTCAACCCACTCAACAGATGGTTCAATCATGTCCCACAGAATAAGGCCTTGACTTAGCAACTAAATATAAACAAATAGACAGAAAGTAGTTATTGTTTAAGGTTTGTACTGGATACAGTTAACTTAAGCTCAAAGTGGAATAACTTTTTTTATTAAAACTAAACAATGGATAAAAAAATCTTGAATTTTATTTTGTACTGATTCTAGTTTTCGACGATTTTATGGGAAAATGTTTCGTGGGATAAAATTGTCAGTTCCCATGTTTTGACAAACTACATGATATAGGATTTATGCAGGTAGTAGGGAGTCCCTCGGGTCACGAGAAATAAATTATCTAGTGTTTGCTGTTTAATAAGGCTCTCTACTCTTCAAAGCAACGTTAACAACTGATAAGTTAAGAGCTGTTTTGTCATTTAGCAAAGCTCGAAGCACACGGAGTATATTAACCAGGGTTGAAAACTCACAAAATTTAAGACCTTTTTACGTCTTTTTAAGACCCATGTTTGGAAAATTTAAGACCTAATTTTTCTTTAATCTTTTATGTAAAGCTCTTGTTCTATGATGTACCATTAGTTTTCGTATAAAACAAAGAAAGTAACGATCCACTTTTTAATGTGACGCGCGCCTTGGGTCAACGCTTGAATAACAACTTGTAACAATTGCTGCTTGCATCCCAAATCTTCAAACCCTAAAATCTTTTTGTTTTGAGACTTCAAGGATAAATTTTGGCAAGGTAAGATTAAGTCACCTCCAAGGTCTTAAAATAAAAAAAAAAATTAAATTATACCATTTGAGATCTTTTAAGATAACGCGGGAATCCTGACAAAGGTTACTGTGTGAGCGCATTCTCGAGACTCATCCCGCACATGGCCGAAGTTCCTTGTGGACGTGTAAAGTGACGTATAAGTGCCAAACTACAAACAAAGTCAACGACTACTGAATCTTGGTTGGAAACGGAGCAATGTGAGAATCAGCGATAGACGGACGCCACCCTTCCGTAATGGTTTCTTTGAAGAATGCAAACGCACCAACCATTGTAGCTCGTAAGCAGGCTATGAAAAAAATCGTATGACGTTATAGAACGCTAAATCAAACTAGTCACACTGAGACAGTCTAACTGTTTTGCAGTTTGGGAAACGGTGCTAAGGACTGTAAACTTCAAATCCCCAACTGCTATCAAATATCATACACAATGTTGTTTGCGCTGTAGAAATAATAAAGTCATGTTTAGTTATGTAAATAAAAAATACGACGGTTGAATAGCCTGCAGTATTAAAGTGTTACGGATATTCCGCTGACCTAGCAGAACACTTGTTGCCGATATACAAGTCCTTCATAACATTTATATTCTGGTACCAAAGGACAAGGCACCAGATCAGAAACAAGCTGGGTCTCGTATTCCTACCCTGAGTAGCAGAAAGTCGGGTCTCACGAAGTCGAGCAGGAACTGCGTGTCCGGAGCAGCCAGCCAGGATGCAACGGACCTACAACAATGGAGTAAAGGGTTGTAAGAAAAACAGAAACCACGATAAGACGCTAACAAGTACTGAAACAAGCCAGTCGCAAAAAATTCTCACAACTTTTTGTGTTAGTGAAATATCTAACAGTCAATGCGTTAGAGGACTATCTAATAACATAATTAACGAATGAGACTTCAGTTCTGCTTGACAAAATGCATGACAACTACGAACTTCGCCTCGGCTAGAGGGAGTTACAATAAAGGACCTTATGCAGCTGAACTGATAACTTTTGTACCTAAGTGAAAATATGTTGTAACAAGAGGCTGCCACGGTAGCCTGTACTCGGGGCTTTGACCTTGTTGCAAAGTTTTCTTGTAAGCGAAGCAAGCTTCTGCAGTCAATATCACCCATCTTCAATGCACTTCGTTGCAGTGGATTAAATTGCAAGCTATTTTTATGATTCATGTTTGGGTGTGGGGCTCAATTCCAGTAGTTAACTTTTTATTTAGGTAAGCATTCAAGTTAACGTTGGCTAAAAAGTTTGGGGACAGGAGGGGGGCTGACCCTGTGTTATGCAGTCCATGTCAGCCTGCTAACATTTAAATTATGCACCTCAGCCTTCCCCCTCCTATCTAATACACCCTTTTAGATCTCCCACCAGGATTTGTGTTGAAAAATGGTACTCCAAGGCAAATATGATAAGGACAACGGTGAGAAACCCCACCTCCTTAACTAAAACACCAAATACGGCATCGTTACTGATGGACAGTAAAAATATGTCTGCGGAACAGAAGGCTACCCCCCCTAAAAGAATACAATTTTTGATTAGCATCTGCACTGTGTATTCAGTAATAAAACAAAAAAATGCTTTCAATATTTTAAATGTAAGGTCTTCTAGGCACCCCCTTCCCAAAGGGTATCTTGATAATTCAAAGGGGATGGGAACTGGCAGTTGTCCACCCCTGTGTGGTTTTAATTATCATTGGCTTCAGGGCGATTTTTACAATTTTTAAGCATCCTAAATTTAGCTCCCTCTTCATAAGATATCAGCACTTGGCGATTGAGGTTTGTAATGTATTGGCAGTTTGTAAGAATGTTTTTCTCTAATATATGTGTGAACAATTATATTTACAAAATGGGCTGCCTGCCCATTTTTGAAAAACAGTATTACACTACACAATGAGTGATTTTTACCTACTGCCCTGTTAAGGACATCAGTTCCAGCTACCCATCTTGAAAAACCCAGGATCTTAAACAATTTTAGAATAGTTAGACAATGGCAGACCAATGACTTACTTGTTTTGTGAATGGTTTTTCATTAAATTACTTGTTGTTGTTTTTTTGTGACGAAGATTGATAGTTATATGCATAGTAAAAGGCACAAATCTTGTAACGGCAATTAAAATATCACTAGTTGTAACTTGCCAGGCTTCTATTGGTATACAATATGTGCAGTGGTTCCAGTTTGAAGAATGACACAATGCAGTCAAGTTTTCTGTGCTTGTATATTCAAGGTCCTTGCTTTAAATATTGGTTCTAGTTTAAATGCAGATATTTAACAAGCAACAAGGTTATTATTCAAATCAATACTATGTTCAATAACAGCTTGTGGCGGTTTTCATGTGCACAGTTATTTTCACATAGTTGACACTGTGTTCCACAAATTAAGTACAGTAGGTAGAACATCATCTAGATACTGGTCTGAGATGACTGTTCAGTTTTGTATATATGGCACACGACTCTGCAGAAGTAATAAGAAACCAAATTATTATCATGATTCTCTTATAACATCTTACATAATTGAACTTTAAAATACTAAACTGAGGAAACTAGGGTACTTAGTTGGTAGCTCAAGCAAAGCCTCAAATTTTTTACTGAAGAGTACCAATTTGCAAGAAGATTCAGATTATAAGCCCTGATATGGAATTCTGATGACCTAATACTAACTAGTGAGGTCAGACAAGCATACAGTGATACACAGAATTTATAGACAGCAGGAGGATGGTCAGCGGCGCTACATCATGGCGGCCATAAATTTCTGTGGTCCACTTGTTATTCTATTTCTCGCCGTCTTGCTGCAGTTACATTTGTCAAAACATCAACAAATCACCTTCCTAGTGGTAACGTGTCATCCAGAGGACTTTTCTGTGAAAATTCAATGCTCACCTATGACAGGAACGGCTGCTATTTCCGAGTTGATCTCGTCCAAGACATCCGCCATCTTGTGTCCTCCAAGATCACCAAGCCGATTTCTCGTTTGTTGCCTCCTAATGTTCTGTGGAGACCAACCCCGGACCTCCCAAATATCCATGTGGGCTTTGTGATAAAGCGGTTAGAAGCAATCAGAAGGCGATTGAATGCGAAGAGTGCCTAGTTTGGTACCATGCTGCCTGTACCACCATGACAGCTCAGACTTACGAGAACTTTGGCTCTGACTCCAAACTGGTTTGGATTTGCAACAAATGTATGTTCCCAAACTTTTCAACTACATTCCTCCTGAACAATATCTCATGTTTTGTAGACTATAATTCCTTTGGTAGTCTAAGTTCTAGCTGCTCATTTGATACTCCAGTCCGTCATGACCACTGCCCAAGCAGCCCCTTGGGACCACCCTTGCATACTTCCAGTCCATCCGCAAGTGATCATCGGAGGGCAAACCACCAGCCAAGACGAAAATTAAAAGTGTTATCCCTTAACTGCAATGGTCTTAAAAGCCCCAACAAGCAGGCTGAATTTTTTGCCTTAACTGACCTTCACCAACCAGACATTATTGTGGGATGCGAGTCTAAGATCGATCCAACTATGCCATCTGGTTCCATATTCCAGGACCGTTACGAAGTTTTTAGAAAGGATAGAACAGCCTCTGGAGGGGGAGTATTCATTGCCACACGTCGTGATCTTATAGCAGTTGAAGAGCCTCGTTTTGATGTTCACGGGTGCGAAATCATCACTGTGTCAATCCAGTTTTCCAAGACAAAAAAGCTGCTTATATCAAGCTTCTATAATCCTTCCGCTGTAGACCCTCTCCCACTCGATCTGCTAGATGAAAGTCTCGGGAAATTGTACAGCCATCCTAAACTCCCTCAA
>JAOBRG010355163.1:559-11772 GCA_027574985.1 Umimayanthus nakama
ACCCTATTTGTCACGTGGTGGTCATTGAAGGGCTTTCAGCAGGTTGACAGGTAACTGACCACGCCCTTTCAAACCCTATTTTTCGCGTGGTAGTCATAAAAGTGCTTTCAACAGGTTGACAGGTGTTTGATCACACCCTCTCAAACCCTATTTGTCACGTGGTGGTCATTGAAGGGCTTTCAGCAGGTTGACAGGTAACTGACCACGCCCTTTCAAACCCTGTTTTTCGCGTGGTAGTCATAAATGTGCTCTTAACAGGTTGACAGGTAGCTGATCACGCCCTCTCAAACCTTATTGGTCACGTGCTGGTCATGGAAGGGCTTTCATCAAGTTGACAAGTAATTGATCAACGCCATCTCAAAATATTATACTATTCAATGATTTACCCGTACCTATATTACGGAAATATTGTTTGGGCAAGTACTTATAAGACAAACATCAACAGACTGCAGGTTTTACAAAAAAAGGCAATAAGAATAATTACAAACTCAGAATATCTAAGCCATACATCAAACTTGTTTGAACAAGAAAAAATACTTACAATTAATCAAATAAACATCTTAGAAATCTCATTACTAATGTTCAAATACTATAACAATCAATTACCAGAGTCATTTGATGGACTTTTTAGACTCAATCAAGAAGTTCACCACCAAAACACAAGACAATCAAAATATTCTCATGTAAAATCAAAACGATCAAGACTTGGTCAGTTTTCAATTTCTTATATTGGCCCAACAACCTGGAACAAGTATAATTTATTTAACATAAAATCAAAAACAATAAATCACTTTAAAATACATATGAAAAATACTTTACTTTAATCAGATGACAGCACCTACTAGTAATAGCTCTTGATTTCAATCAACATTCAGTAAAGAAAACCTATCACTTTCAAATACTATTCCAATATTATTTTCAATGTAATTATCTGGCCACCAGCTGCAAATATGATCTTTATCAAAAATGATATTAATCCTAAGGGGGTCTACATATTATAAGCAGTCTATGCTTTCAGTAGACTCCTCAGCGCTACATATATTCATAGTAAACATTGTAAAATGATTATATATGTATGTGAGCGATGAAATAAAGTTGATTGATTGATTGATTGGTCTCAAACAAACCCTTTTTGTCGCGTAGTGGTCATTGAAGGGCTTTCAGCAGGTTGACAGGTAACTGATCACGCCCTTTTAAGCCCTGTCTTTCGCCTGGTAGTCATTAAAGTGCTTTCAACAGGTTAACAGGTAGCTTTCTACGACCCAAAAACCTCGGGTTGGTGGGATGGGGGGGGGGGTGGTACTTCCTATAGTTGGAAGTCGGAGGAGCTCGTCCGATTTTTTATGGGTCATTATTGGCGATCCAGTATTCTTAGGGGTTTCTTTAGGCAAAATCGGAGTTTTGAGAATACATGGTATTCTTTGGAGTAATCTTGGCGCTGATTAGGATCCGATCTCAAGTTTCCGAAAGTCGTTTTAAGTCTGCGAAGCGGTAGCAACTGTTTTATTGTGCTGTGAAAACACGTAACTGTTAGAATGATGATACTTTCTCAAACAGCAGATTTGATGGATACGTTAACAATAAATGGCATTTTAGTTTTATATTATATGGCTGACACATTGGATTTTATACGCATTAAATTTCGGTATATTTTGGGGTATAAAGGGAGTACCCCTAGCCAATAACCCAGTTTAAAAATGTAAATTTGTGGGGAAAGTACAACAAATGCAATATTGATTACAAAGTAGTTTAGCCATCTAAAACAGTGCAACGCTCTCCAAAAAATAAAAACTTAGTGTAGAATTACAACAGACTAGGTTGTTATTGCGAAGCGGGGTGAGAAGACATGTGAAGGGGATGGCATGCGACTTGTCATCAACCTTGCCTTCCAGAGTGTTTATTAGAAGTCTGTAGATTTTTGACTGCGAGTACGAAGTCTTAACAGTTAAGTGCGAGATCTTCGGCAATTCTCGTAGTCAACTGGAAAACAGACACGAGAATGGAAAAGTCGTCGAAGTCGTACTCGTTGTCGATGCTAAATCTAATTGATAAAGGCGCGGTCCAGGCACGTTCACGTCAGGCCCGGCGTAACCGGCCAGTGCGGTTTTTTCTCTCCACGCCCACTTCAAGATGGCGGACGCTTACAGTAGAACTACAACACTGCTCCAACCGAGACTCGTTCTTTGAAAAATTTCAAGAAAAAAATAAAAGTTAAAAATGCCAAAGAAATGTGGGCATGACGAGTGTCGAACGTAGGGCCTCAATCACTACCACTACACTAAACCATCATTTCGCTGCCAACACCTCGAATTTTTTTGTTTGTCTTTCTTAGGTTCTTACGTAAATTACCCTGACCCAACCCTAACCCTTACTTACCAAAGACAACCATCAACAACTATCAATAGCCCTATTATATGAGTTCACGAGTAATAAACGAGCCGTGACAGTCCGCCATCTTGAAGTGGGCGTAAAAGATAATTTCGCCCGGTCCGTTTGGTCCGGCGACTTTGAACTTGGTCGCACTTTTTCTGAATTTAATAAAGAATTGTGAACCTTTTGAAATCAAAGGTGTAGACAATAATAAGACGACATCTTCCAACAGGAAAAATGCGGCAAAGTGCGACAAGCGGCATTCAATCTACACACTTGGGATAGCGATAAATGTCAGTTTGCTGCTAAACTCATGCAGTTTGCACCGTACGTTTCGGTTCATTTCTTCGTATTTCTCTCTGAGAGTGCGTTAAATGTGCATTTTAAAGAAGATAAACTTCAAAATTTCCCGGGGTCGGGATCCTCCTAGTTTCACTTGTGCCTTCGGCGCTCGATCCTATTCTAGCCGGACCAACGCTGAACTGCTTCCGCCGGGCCTGCGCATGTAGTGCAAAGTGCTTAGAACTGCATCGAAAAACAAAATGAAAGAAGAATAACACTGATCTACTATGACTGTACATTTTAACCTTCACTGGATTGCTGTAATTTATTATATACTGCAAAAACTTGCGGGCTGTTTATCACAATCAGTTTATATATTTACTTCGTTGCTTATACAGTAAAAACCAGCGAGTAAGAACCTAAATTTTAAGAACCTGTTAGGCTAAAAACTCAGTACCAGTTATACCCCCTCTATGTAAGAACCTATTTAGCCTAAAATTTGAAATCAGGTTCTTAATTTTTAAATATAACCATCAGTGCTATTGTAAAACTTCCCAGAAATTAAGAACCTAATGACCCTAGATTTTTGTTACATACCATTTATGTAAGAGCCTGTTTAGCCTAACTTGCAAAAATACAGATTCTTACTCGCGGGTTTTTACTGTAACTGTTCGTAGCACTCCCCTAACCCTTGGTAATACTTCTAGTTTTGTCAGCCGATTGCACGCATGTGCAATGGATGACATACTGTGAGGAGGCGATTTTGTCACGCACTCACTCCGCTGTTTGTTCGTTGTGTAACCGCTGGATAGGCAGTGCAGTGCAGTTTCAGGCTTTCCACGGGCCAAACCATTTTGAATTAGTACCTTTTTCAACGAAAACTCAACAAATAGCGGCCAAATATGCCTCTGCTGGAAACGCTAACCATGGGATATTTCAAATAAAAAATTAAAGTTTCCATCCGATGCAAGTGGGGAAATAAGGCAATAAACAAGAATTTTTAAACAGATTGCACGCCGGTGTCACAGCGGACTTAGACCCCCAGCGGATTTGGGCCCCGGACAAATCTGCTAGCGGATATGGACCCCCTCGATCCAAATTCGCTAGCGGCTTTAGGTCCCCCTTCGCAGATTGCGACCCCCTACGAAGTGTTCCTATTGGGTAACTTATTCTATTTGCAAGCTTTTTCGCGTAGTTCTTCGCAAAATCCGTACAAAAAAAGAAGAAAAACACAAACATTGTTCCATTTCTAACATATCTAAAATAACTGAAATAGATCACCCATAACATGCCCTCACTTATTCTGAAGCGAATCAACGATTATACGAAATAAAGCTAGCTCCGCATTATAGTGAAAATTATTTCGTCGCAATGGAATTCTAAACAAGAACAAAACTAGTACTACTCTCTCTTTACTTCGTTATTTAAAAAATGTTTTCTGTTGGAGTTCCTAGCTTATTTTTAAATGCAAGTCAAAATGAAAAATCTTACGATCATTTCACATTTCAGTTCTGGCAAACAACAACTGAAGCATTCACGCTTTAAATTATTATTGTCATTATTATTACAAGTTTTGCACTTTTCAGTTCAAGAGAATAACAAACAAACAATGAAGCACTTTCAAACTTTATGCTTCGAATTAATTCCTCAGGTAAACAAAAAATTTGCAACTGCATGTTAATTTGGTTCAGCGCCTTCGCTCAGGTTAACAAAAAGATTGAGTTCTGACGCGCTGCTGAGAAAAGATACAATCTGCGCGTATGTATTAAAAACTATTCTAATATGCGCACGAACTTTAATCTGGAAAATCATGTACGATGTTTTTAATCAGTTTGGGTAAGGGGTCCAAATCCGCGGAGGTGGGTACAAATCCGCTAGCGGATATGGACCTCAGGAGTGCAAATCCGATAGCGGATATGGACCAGGGTGTTTCAATCCGGCGTCCCAGTGGATTTGCACCCCCAGGGTCGAATTCCGTCGAGGGTGGTCCAAATCCACTGGGACGCCGGATTGAAAACAAAACAATACTGAACCAACTATAAATTGTTGAACATTGGTAAAAATATTCCGATTTTCTTGAAGGACAGCACAACTGGTTACTGTTCATGTTATGCTGGACTGTTCGTTTGTAATCGGAATCCGAAGAAACTGCGAAAAATGAGGGACATTTTTGGCCAGACACTTTGGTAATTAAGTTATTTGTGCATCCGAACCCGGTCCAACATGGAGCTTCAACATCACAGCAAATTGTTTGCAGGAAATTTCTTGTTCATCTATATCTGAAGTGATGGTTCTATTCTAAAATCTTCAACACTTGCCATTTTCTACAAGCCGTTTCAAGTCAAACTTTTAATGGATTCCGTGCTTGTCACGATCCAGTGCAAACAACTTGTGAAACTATTAACAATTATTCCACTCACGCTTGTTGAATATGAGCTTTTAGATAGCGGACGAGGTGCGAATTGTTTTGTTAAACACCAAACACCGGTTAAAAATATCTCGAATTCTATTTTCTAACGAGTTGAGTTTTCGGCCATTTTAGGGAAGATTTTCCGTGATAAAACTTTCAGTTTCCATATTTGGACATATTGCAGTATGTAGGATTTATACCGTGAGTAGAGAGCCAATCAGATTACCGGAATTTCAATATCCAGTGCTCGGTATTTAATAATGCAAAATATCTTCTTGCAGTCAAGGCAAATGCGCGCGAATGTCCCAAGGAATCTCTGGATTTTGCCGACGGCGCTCCCGTGACAACAAAATATCGCTCCAAAGTAAGAACGGTATAAAACAGTGCCTAGAATGAATGCAAGCACTCATAAAAATTTTCATTTTTCCCAGGAATGTTTTGCTTATGCACAATCAAACGGTCTACAGATGTTTGCGTATGGTTATGGTCGGATGAACACACAAACATAATGCCACTTAGCTCGTCTTTCATTCATCCTGGCCTTCGCAGAAATCCAAATAGCTTGTAACAATATTTATTATTTTGTTCAGCAGTGGCTTCTTTTCATTCTGGCGTACATCAGAATCAAACGATCTTTCGTCTTGCCGGTTGAGTGTTACAAATTTTTAAAGTAATTACTTTTTAAATTTTTTTCTTTAAAAAAATTTAAGATCATGTAGTTTCTGCAAACTAAACCCTTTGGCAAATGATGAAGCAAGAAATTGCCATTATTTTTAGACGGAATTATTCCTTTTGCATCACAGAGCAACATTAACTGGACAAGTGCATTTCTTCAAATGGTATTCGGTCGATAATCCTGGTTTCATTTTTCTCGAATCTAAAGTCTGACAACTTGAATGCAAACTTCATCCAACATTGCCCATGGTGTTCAAACGGAGACAACATGTTGTGGCCAACAATGTTGGGTGATGTTGCCCCAACATATTGCCTCCATTTAAGGTGTCTCGAAATAGTCTCTTGGCGCGCGCGGCCAAGGCCGCTGATCACAGCCGACACACGCAACAAGGAATATGTTGCGTGTCCTTGCGCGCTCGCACTATGCTCACGCATACGCAAATGGTGATCTTGTACTTAGAAAAATTGGTTTTCGATCAAAAACATCTCTTAAAGTTGACGGTAAAAAATTTTTAAATTTCGCACAGTGGTAAAGTACGGACGGAAGTTTCTGTTCTGATCGAAAGAAAAAATTCTGTAAGAAGCAATTAGAATGAACGGGAAAATCGCACAGTTTATAGTTTCTCTATAGTTTCTCTGGAACTTTCTTACAGAATTTTTTGAAAATTGGCAGGGTGATAGTTTCTAATGTTGAAAACAGTTTTTGAAAATCTAAAAAAATTTCACCGCTTAGATTTTTCGGAAAGTAGGCTTTCTGGTTTTAAGGAAGTTGACTAGAAGTCTTGTTACGTTACCATAGTAACATTTGATGACTACAAAGTATTAAAAATATAGTGAGAAGGAAATGTGCAACTATTTGATGGTCATTTTGCTACCATAAAGGCAGTAATATCCTTGGATCCATTATTGCGCGCACGCGATTAATTTCCCATCATCCAACCGCGGGCTCAGATAAATTTAGTTACCAGTTTCTCTCTGTTTGTTAGAAAGTTGCCTGCTGGATTTTGCTGTAAACGCTGATCAACGTCGTTTGACGGCTTTTCTCATTTTAGCTCACGTTTTGTTACAATTTTTCAAAGAACTATTATTTGGTGCGAAACAACTACAACGCATTTATTTGCAAAGCTTTCGTACCACTTGTCATCTGACATGAGTTTTAACGAAGGGTTAAGTTTCAGACCCAAGTTATTTATAAATGATGGATATCCAGTTCTTCCCTTGAGATCGAGAAGTTACCAGCAAGAGTCTCCCAGTATTGAGAAAGAGGATGACTTCAAACCAAAATACGATCCACTGGAATTTTTACCTCTGGACATTGTCTTCGGATCGCTGTTTTCTGTTTTGAGCCTCAGCGACAAGTGTACCTGCCGGCAAGTCTCGCGAAATTGGAAACAATTAATAAATAACTATCTTAATCTGGTTAAGACTTTGAACTTTGTGCCTTTTGAGTGTACTTTAACTGCGTATGGACTGAAGAGTGTTGTTAGACACGTGCGAAACTTGCAGGTTCTACGGCTTGATACGTGTTGGACGAGCGTCGACGATGAAGGCCTGGCCATTGTTGCTAGGAACTGCCCTAAGCTTCGAGTTCTCACAACCTGTCGGTGCAAGGGAGTAACAGACAATTCCCTGAAAACTCTTGCAAAATACTGTAACAAAATTGAGGAATTGGATTTTAGCAGTTGTTTTCAGGTAGGTATCTGGAATCCAAAGTCAGTGTGAGCTCACGGGATAAGACTCACGATCTCTCTTCAGGGGCAGATCAAGGACTTTCAAAAGGGGGCACCAATGAGCGCTGAAGCTGCGAGCTTTCTAGGGTGGTCTGAGGCATGCTGCCCCTGAAGTTTTTGAAATTTTGATTCACTAAAAAGGCCATTTCCAGCATTTTGAGATGAATTTCGTACTCATTTAATACTAATTTTTGCTAGTAAACTTCCATTTGGTAAAAAAAGAAAAAATTCCAAAAAAGGGAGAGTGGGGGGAAGGGGCAGAGGCCCCCCTTGGATCTGCCACTGCTCTTGCTCAGTGGTTTTGTTAAAACATGGTGTAACAGATAATGCACCAGTCAAACAAAACCCCCACCCCCCTCCCCTGGCCAGGTGGGGAGAGTCAAATACTGGCCAAAGTCAAATACTGTATAAGCAAAACCCCCACCCTGTAGGGCAAAATTTTCAGTCAAAATGCATCAAATCATGTCATTTCCCCGAGGGGGTTGGGACCATGGCTAAAGTGTTAACAAGGAAACCATTTAAAAAAGAACTACAATTTTTGGAGAAAATGTACTTAAGATTTCTTTTTTAGAATTATTCTTTGGAATTCTTATTTAGACTCTAGAATTCTTCTTTACAATTCTTCTTACATGTGCTTTCATGTGGTTCTTTATTTTTCCATAGCTGTTTAAGAAAGTGTCAGTTCCCCCACTGTCCCTGATCCTGGCCTGTTGGGGGAAGGGGGTGAGGGGTTTCAGTTAATTGGTATGTAAGTTGTGCAATGGCAAAAAGGGCCTACATACATAAAAAAGTTAAACAGATAAAACTAACAGAAAGTCGGAGTAGAAAAAAAACATGCCTTTCTGTCATTACTAGCTACTGACAATGTTTGTCTTGGAACATGTATAAAAGAGTTTACTAATTAAATCCTTTTTTAAGTATTCTTTTGTGGAGAGGTATTTTGTTATTTATAGATAGATAGATAGATAGATAGATAGATAGATGTTTTTATTATAAATTCTTTGCAACCATAAAAGTTGAATTATGAAATTATTTACAATCAGTACTAAAAATATATGTATATAAAATTTAACAAGAGTGTGTTGATAAAAACATTAAAATTGGTATATAAAATAATTGGTCTAAAATATGTTCATGGCATATACACAGATGTACATTAAAAATGCACAACCACTCATCAAGTGATTGGATTGGAGAGGTATTGCTGTCCAGGACCCTATCCTGTTCAAGAGTTGCTGCATGTTCAATGATTAACTGCTGTACTTAATAGTAAATAGCTTTACTTGTCCATACATATTTAGATATCAGATGAGGGGATTCTGGAAATCACACAGTGCTGCAAAAAACTTGCTGAGCTATATCTTAGCAGTTGCTATGGAGTGACAGACAAGTCTGTTGAATCACTTGCCACATGCTGCCGTCACCTGAGGGAGCTGGACATCAGCTGGTGTTACCAAGTTACTGACGCCAGTCTGCGGCAATTCATAGGTTTAAAGTCAAGTCTGAAGTCTCTCAGAATAAAAAGTTGCGCCAGGGTAAGTTTGAAGATTAATACCAATAATTTACGTCCAACCAAACTTCCAAGTCTGGAGTCAAGGGAGGTTACTGGGTTAACCTGCCCAATCCTCCCTTAAACTTTAAGTCCTAACCACAACTTTCACTCAAACCCTATCCTAAGGTGGTGTTGGTAGTTAGTTACACAGAAACTGCAATTGAAACAAAATGGCTTGCTTTTTTTGCTTTGCCAACTGGAGCTCAAAGTTCAAGCTACTCAAGGTGCATTTACCATATTTAAAAGCTGCATGTTAGAGATACCTCTAGTCCAAAAACTGCTAAAAGTGTTTTCAAATCCCATTTATTAGCAGTTTCGACGAATAACAGTATAGTTTTAATTTTTTTAAACATTTAGATGAAGCAAGTTTAAACAATAATATACCTTTTCTATCAATGTAAATTATTTAATACCCAACTCTTTAAACACTGTTTTCCCACAATCCCTCTGTCTGCTCTAACAAAGGGCTAACTTTCAGAATGCCACCTTTATACCAAACTCTTTGGGTATAAACATATCAGTCCTTGTTAATCATTGGTTTGATCCTTGATTGGCACATCAGTCACACTACATAAAATAGTGGTAAAACTTCCTTCAAACTTCAATGAACTCTAAACCATCAGGGTTCCCGCAGTCTATATTTCGCTTTTTGCAGATTTAAGGCCTTGAAAAGGTCTTAAATCTCCTAGAAGTTGTATTTGAGGTGTTAAATATAAGAGGCGAATGAAAGTGAATTTTTCTTGCAGCCAAATTGTTGACATATTCTTTGCATACTATACAGTCAGTAACCTGGGGCAATTTTAACGTTACATTTGCGTCTGAATGCCTCCAGTTTACTGTTGCTGATGATGTTGTCATTGTTCGGTTGTAAAGTTTCTATAGATTCTTTTGACGATGTTATCCTGTTTACCATGGAAAGTGTTTGAAAAGCATTTTTATCTCGCTAAAGAATCATTTTTTTATTTTTTGCACTGAAAAATTTGTCTTAGATTTTTTTATTTTCGGCCATATAACAAGTCTTAAAAATTTGTTGGCTGCTGTGCTGTAGGAACCCTGACCATGTTCTAATTGAATCTGATGTCTTTTTCCAAATTTTTTGCCCTCAGGTTTCTCATAACATGATCTCACAACTAGTGGCTGAAGGAATCGTTGTTAACTACTTCTTTTGAGGAAATATTTATCAATGGATCATCTTCTTCATCAACTACCAATCCTTTGCTATCTACAAGGCCTGTGCAAGAAGGATTCAGTAATTGTCACATAACATAATTAGAGGTCAAATATCTTGCATCCAGAAAGAATACCAGAATTCAAGAAATTGTTTTTATAGAAGGTACTTCCTAAATAATATTAACACCGGTTGTTGAACTTGAAAGATTTGAAGAACGTGGACATTGAATCTTTTGGTCAATGTAAGTCTAAACACGTGTACGGGATGTCGCAAGACAGTAATAAATTCGGTATTACGTCTATACTCTTTGTTCATACACTAAAAATAAGTTGGACTATGTACTATTATCAAGTAAAACTAGTATAGCTGTATTGCAAAACTGCCCACTATAAAAATGCAGTTAGCTAGCCACAAGGGTCATCGTGGCAATAGTTCGCAATAGCACTATCGCAACCGAGCAGAGCGAGTATTCAGTCTGGTTCTTATTAAAGATGGCAAGCAATATGGAAGAAACCTTGACAAAGCGCTCCTCAAACTGTCCCGGTTGTGGAACTGAAAATTCCCAACACTCATGGGGCCTTCCCTGTCGCCACTGTGCAGGAAAGACGGTAGTCGGACCAGACGTCCGGTCGGCAGAACCCACCGTCGACGATTAGTCAAACCTCTTCCCGGGTATTTCTGATAACAAGGACGAAGCCGAGGAAGAACTCTTGCTTAAAGAACTGCAAGACATCCAGATCCAAAAAGAGGAACTGGAAAAAAGGCACCGTCAGGCGGAACTCCGGGCCCAAGTGGACAGAGAGAGACGTGCCCTTGCCGATCTGCAGGATCGCCTTATAGCTTTCGACATGGCAGCTGATTCTGAGGGTCCAAGTGCAGCACTCGCAGCAACCACACCATCTGGCAACTGCATCCAAAGCTGCTAAGATGACGACAACGACCCTACGACACTACGCACCAGAAAATTCTCTACTGCCGCCGACTCCTTTGGATGCGTTGTTGGCTGACCAGCCACGTGGCTCC
>JAOBRG010355174.1:0-13071 GCA_027574985.1 Umimayanthus nakama
CACCTCCACTTCGGTGAATAATTACTAGATATACCTATTCTGATGAACCAATCAGAGCACGCGAAAAGTGCTATCCACCTGTTTGGTTAATACTAATTTCTTTTATTAAATACCAAACACTGGATATTGAATTTGTAGGATATTAGTTTGCAACTGTTAAATTGAAGTGTTTGTTACAAAAAATAATACCGTAAGTTATTTTTAGTGCTAATAATTTATTTATGTTTAAACAATCATGTATTCAAACAAAATAACTAAAAAAAAAACTAAAACTTAATAAATATGAAAAACTTGAAAGGTTATTGAAGACAGTTAGCCAATGAATCACTGAATGATTGCACTTACAAGTAAATACTGTACTAGAAAGTCATACTTAATAAAAAGTGCCCCAATTTTATTAATTGTTTTGTTAGAAAAGACTGATTCTGTTCAAGTTCTTCCTTTTTTATTCAAACCCAGTGTTTCTTTCTTGTTTGCAACCTACCACTAACAATTGATTTACGTAAGTCTTATAACTAAATAGATGTTCTATTTTTACTGTGCTGCCATGCTACTAGCAGTACATGTAGTTTGTTTCAATCTATTTATTGAATAATGGTAACTAGTATACGGTAGTTGTTTCTATATTCTGACAAACACAGGTGAAAGAAAGTGGAAGAGCAAAATTCATTGGAATCACTGGTTACCCCTTGGAAAACTTTCAGTGAGTAATAGTCACATAAAGGTTAATATTACGAGTGAGCAAAGATAAATATTGTAAGTTTTCAGTCAAAATTATATCATTGTGACATGTAATTTTTAGTTTGTGTAAAAAATTAATATACATATAGACAGAAAATACAAAGTTTCCTTATATTCACTCTTTAAAAATTTTTAAAAAATTGTAGAAATATCTTCAGTTGCTAAATCTTCAGAACTATTGTTTGGAAAGTAGCTAGTTTTGCAAACACTCAGAAAACGCCAAAATAGTTTTCAGAAATTCTTTATTTATAATTATTTTAAAATTTTTTCATTTGAAGTTTTCAGAACATTTTTGGAAATCATAAATTAAAATGGCTTTCAGAAAGATTTCTTAAATGGATTTTAAATCCGTGGCACTTTCCGTTAATTCTGCTTTCAATTTTTTCTAATATTGGAATCCATATGCTAATTCTCCTTACATTATAACAGTAATTCCATGTAATAGAATATACAGCATACGGCATGTTTGTGACTGAATGGGTTTGCAGCAAACCAAGTAAACATAACTAAATTTAACTAAGTTTAAGTTTCTTATCCTCTTTCCAGAACTGTTATTAAAAGGAGTCCAATAAACATTGACACCGTGCTAACATACTGTCACTACTCACTGAATGATACATCACTCCAGGAATACCTTCCATTTTTTAAGGTGAGCCATCAATGTGGGGTATTAAAACAGTAGTGCTGTACATCATGTTGGTTGGTAAACAAAAAGCTGGCACATTTGATTCTAGAAGTTGCTCAATCCTGTTTCTTGAAGTTATTTTGAGTTATTGGTCCAGTTTAGACATTTTTGTGAGTCATAAACATTTAGCTAGAAGGTTATTTCTAATGATAATTTTCTTGATTGTTTAATTTATCACTTGATAAGTTTTGTTTATAATAATATTAATAATAATACCAATAATAATATTAATAATAATAGTAAAAACAACAAAAGAAACAAATTATAGCGATGATTATTACAAGCAGTACATAAAATTAATGTGACAAGCTACAATGTATGATCAATTTTTAACTTCAAGAACTACTAGTTAAGAGATGCCAAGCTACATGTAGTAGAGCATTTACTTGAACACCAAAAAGATACAATTTAATTAATTTAAATGGGGGGACGCTTATTTTTTTGTGATTTTTGGAAACTCCCCTGCAGCTTATTTTGCCCCCCCCCTTATTGTTTTTTCCAATTTCATGATGGATTACAAAGAAAATCATTAATATATAATCTATAGAGTGAGTGAGACTAAACTGATGTTTCGTTACCTCAAGTGGTTCCGCAATATATTAGAAATACCGATGTTGAGCCAAGTTAATAATTTAAGTGTTTAAGGATAAGCCTATTTTTATTCCTTCTCTTTTTTTTATTGAGTTTTTCCACTCCTCATCCCCCATTTAATAGTTTTTCAAATCTCTTGAACATGCGAGTATGTTCGTTCCACACTAGGAGAGGGGAATTGGAGTAATAAACGCCTCTCCAGTATCAATGGGTCTGCTGTCCAACAGGGGGCCCCCCTCCTGGCACCCAGCATCACAGATCATTCGCGACAGATGCCACCAAGCAGCACAGTACTGTCAGGTTTGGCCACAAGAGACCAATTGGAATTTTAGAAGCTCTGAGATCCTTCTTCAAAACTTGTGCACTACATGTACTTTAATCTGGAATCAACTGCAGTTGTGATCCAAAAATTTCAATGCTGGCTGTTTTTAAAGACCAAGATATCCTTCGATTTTTTTGCAAAGGTTGACTGAAAACTTTGAACAAAAACAGGCTGTGTGTTAGGATATTGCTACATGTAGCTATAGCCTGCAGCATGCCTCTATTTTCAACCCTGGTATTTGCACACCAACTGTACATGTACATACTTTGTAGTTGAGATACACACTGTATGCCAAGACCTACCATGTCATAATGTGTTGCACTGTATGTTGTGAACACTTATAAGGGAGTATAAGAATCATAAGATTTTTTGTGATGTCATGTGATAACCAAGAGTTGGGTGCATGTGCCACGCCCTTAGGGTAGGGTAATAGATTAATGTGGATAGCTGGGAAAATGGTTGCAAGTATATCATATTATTTTTACAGATACATGTATTTTATTTTTTAAACCCAAATTTTTCTTTTAATTTACTGACAAATTTGTGCTAATTCTTGGATCTGAAGAAGTGTCAGGGTTTGAAGACTTGGGTAGCTGTGACAGCGACTCTATCCTCCTTAGGATTGTTAGATCACAAACACACTTAATCAATTTTGTTATTACTGAACATTTTTGTCACAGGATAAAGGAGTAGATATATCAAGACTTGCTCTTCATTTTACCCTGAAAAACAAAGATATCCCAACAACACTGGTGAGTACAGCCAGCCTGGAAAACCTCAGGAAAAACATTGCTGCCGTAAATGGTGAGCTGTCAACCACTGAGCAGGAAGTTCTAAGTTATATTCAAGAAAAGTAAGTGTTGGTCAAATGAATAGCATGTTACATAATAAGCATTTATTAGTAAGAACTATATAGCTATTGTAGCTTTAGCCAATTACTTCCCCCTTATCCACAACCTTATCAGGTCTGTAGCCAACTAGGAATTTATGGGGGGAGGGGGGGGGGCAGTTGCCCTCCCTAACTGACACTAGTTACAAACCTGACCTAGAACCTGTAATCACTGCATTGTACTGAAAAAAGCATGCTCACCCAGTTTGAATGAGGGTACTCCCAGCTGGACAACAGCATTTATTAATAAGTAGATTAACAGAGATAATCCAATTAGTTTGAAATCTAGTAGTCCACCTACTGTACAGTGTATGTTTTGAATTTCAGGTTCTTCATTCCATTTGGCAACATGTCATGGGAAGGCAAGGAGGTTGCTGAGTACTGGGAAAACCGCCGGACGTTCTATGAACAACAGAAAAATTGAAACACAAAACTACTGAATATAAACTACTGGTAGTCACTCATCTCATGCATCACAATTTTGTGCAATGAAAACAATGCTGCAGCAGTCGAGTAGACTGGCTGAACACTACCTACAATGTATGGTTTCCAATGTATTGCATGGCTGAGGAAAACCATGGTTGTTAAAAGCAGCAGGTCTAATCTGATAGCTGCTGACAATTTGTTTCTACCATAAGTCGCAAATTCACTTTGGCTGCTGTCTCCAGTTTGTACAGTGTATATTAAATCATCCATCTAAATGATGAGGACTGTCCTAGAACCATGTATTGTAGTCTAGTTACTTTGCAATTAGTCTGTAAGTACTTTGTACTGTACGTAGTTTACTTTCAAAATGTCACTAACAAGATGATCTAACAATATGTTTTTAACCATTTGGCGAGATTTAAGATCACAGGTTTTTCTGTTTACAGTTTTGTACTGACCAAAACACATTGTCATAAATAATTTAATGCCCCATTGCTGTCAATCTAAAGCCCATCACACACTAGCCGATTTTTTGTCGGGAGACCTCCAATTATTTATCACTGACAAAAAATCGGCTAGTGTGGAGTGCTTCCCGACAAACCACGATAAAATCGGGTGTTGTCGGGAGAAGTTTAAACATGTTTGATTTTCAGACGTCCTGACGGATCTTGTCGGCTAGTGTGTGGTGGTCCCCGACAATTTGTCAGCGACAAAAATATGCTTTAACAAATGGAAAAGGGTTATTTCCAACACGTGGTGTTTACTGCCAGGATCAAACCTGGCGGAACAGCAGGAACAGCGAACAACGTATTAACTCGGCAAAAAATCAGCGACAAAAAATCGGCTAGTGTATGATGATTGAGCCAAGAAACCAGACGGATTTGTCTCCGACAAAAATTCGGGAGTTTCTCGACAAAAAATTGGCTAGTGTGTGATGGGCTTAAAACCTTTAGCCCCTTAGCTCTCGTCGCATGTGCCAGTATATTTGCAAAGAGTTTTTAAAACATTGTGTAGGACATAATTTTTGCATAAACTTGATAATGGAAAGGTTTCAGAATGAGGCTCTAGCCCCATCCCCCCCCCTCCCCCCCCAAAAAAATTGAAAGATGAACATCCATGCTCCCACCTACTATTGTTCAGTTCTTTTTTCCTTACTTCTTTAACAATGCAGCACTGCAATGTTATAGAAATTGTGTAGAGACTAAGAATCCAGTTGGTAACTGTGCTATCAGTACGGTTGCCCATTGAGGACATTTGTGCAAATTTTCTCATAAACATTTGAGCAATGAAAAGTTTTTCATTGTTTTATTATATTTTAACATTATTTTCTTAAAAAACAGATTGTGGTAAAAAAACATTCCACACAAGTGTAATAAATTGTTTTTATTTTTAAGTGCTGTAAACTAACTACTAACAGGGGCGTTCCTAGCCTTTTTTTGTTTGTAAGCCCTGGCGTGGCATAATTCAGAATATTGGCAATATGGATGCGAGAGCGCCCATTTGGAGCGACGAAGTCGCGACTTACTAGGGAGGTCCGGGGGCATGCCCGCCCGGAAAATTTTGAAAATTTAAGTACTCTGAGATGCAATCTGGTGCGATCCGAACGACTTGTAAGCCCGTGCTTATTTGCTTAAAGGCAGGTACGCGCCTGACTAATAAAAATACTTTTAACTTAAATATAAAGTCATTTTTACAAATTGTAACTGTAAGTTTTAAACTAAATTATCAAATAGTTTAGAAAACTATCATGTCAGTAATAAATATTTTTTGAATTCCATCAAACATGAAAAATGTGCCTTAGGAAAACCAGTAAGAATAAATAAGTCTTTCAGAGGGCAATCCTTGTCCTGACCTTGTTACTTTGCCAGAGCATTATATATTAGTCCAAAAACAATTTTGGTCACTGTCAATGTGGTTCATTCTTTAGTTTAACTAATTAAAGCTTTAGTTGTACTTTGGTTCCTGGTGATGTTGATGGGGGGGGGAGAGAATGTACTCAATGCATTCGCGATCATTTCTAACATACAGCGCACCCCTCCCCCACATAGAAAGTTAGCTTGGTAACCCCAGTACCAACCACATGATCTTGAAGTGACAGTTTTTGTGAGACCCTCACCTCCTGCAATTTCCTCTTCTCTCTATGCAGGAGGTGTTTTGTGTATCCACATAACACTAAACACAAAGAAGGGAAGTCATCAACAGATTAGCCAAATTTTGTAGTTTCATCTCTGTCGTGTGATGTGACAGCAATCCAATCTACTGTCTTGTGGTCAAAAATGTCTGGCCGTCTAATTGGTTCGATCTTATCCTTGTGGGGACACCAAGGTAGCTGTTTTTCAATCCTCTGCATGAGAGCACTCTGCGCTGATCGCCCTTTCTTGTACGGCTACAAGTGGAAATAATGAAGGGTAATACTTTAGCCTCTTGAGTCAATAACAAGACATGCAAAAAATTCAAATTTGTATTATTTTTTTAAATATTTGTCAGAAATAAATTATATTTTATGTCTTCATGAAAATTCTAAAAACTTGATAAAAGATATTAAACTTGGCCAGATAGATTCATTAAATTTCATAGCTTACTATTATCAAGTGCGTAATTTTTGTTCAAATTAAGAGTGGATGTTCAAACATTTTCAGACTACAGAAATTCATGCAGTGTTTCAACAATATAATTATTTATATTCTCACAATTTAATCAAACTGGAATTGCCACCTTTTTAAAGTTGTTTGCATATCCAAAATTGAGGCAAAAGAATACACCAGGCCTACAGTATGCACCAGTTAACTTGACATAAGTACAATATACAATGCATATATCTAAGATAGTGTAAGATACTTAACGATTCTTACAAAACTTTTTTGTTCAGTGTCTGCTTGTTTAAGTAGCGGTAGATTGTAATGACTTTTAAATATCTGATTAGGTATTTTAATCTTACCCCCTTGTGTAGTAAGAGTTGCATATCCCAACTAGGGTCTGGGGGACGGTAGGTGATGAGTTGCTTGCGATATCCATCATTGACTATCCTCTTTCCATCTGTCCAAGCTGTGACAGATAAGTTGTTATTATAAATGTTTAGTTTTAAATGTTGAATAAAATTAATTTTAAAGAAGGTGTCAATAAGTTAGTGGCTACAAAATTGATAATGATGATGATGATATAGAAGCCTGGAGGGACCATGGTCAGCAGTATATACCCAGCAAAGGCAGTCTCAGGTTTCTCTCACTCCCCCCCCCCCAAAAAAAAATGTTGGCAATGCTATAGAATACCCAATCAAGCTATAACCATGGTACCTAAAAATGCTGACTGATGATGGTGTTGTCACTTACATTTTGTTTTTAAATAGTTACATATTGAATACTGTTCTAACTTTTTTTTTATTATACAGTGTATAGTAACAGATATAGTTTTTAAAGTTATCCATATTTGTTTTTTTACCATATTTGTAAATGCATTGCAGCTCTGCAAAATGGGTAATAAGAACCGATGTTATTACTATTATATTGACTGATGTTTCACTACACCATCTGGTGCTTGTGTCAAGCTTTTCCTGTTGTTAAGGTTTGAATTCTCTTTACACCGGTTACACCGAATTTTTGCATCGGGTTTTTTTACAGCTTACTACAAGTGGTAATCAGGTTGACATCTGAGTGCTGAAGTTAGCACCTACTCAATGTTTTTTTTTGCAAAGAAAACAAACAGCATTTCTTATCATTTAAATGTATTTCACTGTGGGGGGTGCTAACAGAAGGCATTTTGTCACCCAAAGCTCAATATGCCCCTTCCCCTCTCAAAAACATCCAAAACAAAACATACAGACTATACTTACATTCTTTTAATACATCAACATTTCCACTCTTCAAGTTGAGGTTCCCAGCATCGTGTTCATAGGCTGTGACAAACTCCGGCTGACCATTCTGCTTTGGATTTTCTAACTGTAATAAGAACAATTTATGGTATTTTATTGTACCAATGATACTGGTTCATTCTCAATTATTCTTAAGATTTTTATTTACAACATGTAATCATTTATTGGTAAAAGTTTTTGTTTGGTCTTGCTTGCTTTTATTTAAAACATGTGATCATTCATTGATGAAAGTCAACACTATAACAAGCATGCTGTAACAACCCCAGGATTGGATGAGGGTCTGATTTCCTTATTTTATCGATGGGGGGAGGGGATCTGAGTTCTTACTTTTAAACATTGGGAGGGGGTCTGAGGTATTTTATCTTTGTTTTATAGACAGCCTCCCCATCCCAAAATGGTACAGTTACATGATTGTGACAGGATTTTTGGCAATTTTGTTATATCATTCCAGTGCTTTCTATTAGGAAAGTTTTTGAAATCTAACTGAAATCTTACAAATAAACTGCTTTTTGTATGTGAAGTAACCAGTGGCACATCCAGGGTGGCTGTTTTTGAAGTGTATTTTTGCAAAAGGAAAGTTTACGAGCAAAAAAGTATTAAACCTGTATGAAATTTGTCACAAAATGCTGGAAATGGCCGTTTTAGAGACTCTGATATAGATAATTTCTAGGGGAGCATATCCCCAGACCCCCTAGAAAGCCTTCAGCGCTGGTTGGTGCCCCCTTTTTGAAATTCCTGGATCCGCCCCTGATGACACCATTCAAGGACTTTGGGTCAGTAACCTTGTGATGAAAAAAACTTTACATAGGTCATTCCCAATTCGTTTCCATTGCTAAAACCTTTGGTAAAGTGGAGAAAGTACATCTTTACTTACAGCAAACCAGCTCATTTTGGGGGGGGAAAGGAAATAACTAATAAAGAGGTGGGGGGCAGAGAAAATAATTCTCTTCCCCCCCCTCCCCCCCTCTAGTTTTTCCCTTTCCCAAAAAAATGAACCGGCTCGCTGTTCCTAATCAGAATGCAATGAGTTTAATATATATTTTTTTAAAAACAAAGTCATTTGTTGACCGAGATAATGAATTGCTGGTCATTAAACACTTACCGGTCTAAAATCGTCTCCTCTGAAAGCGTGCGGCCCAGGCGGTTTGTACAGCCCAGGAAGAAACTTTCCGCTTTTCACAAACTCAAGTTTAGCAGTATAAGAATCAGGAATCCTGAAGCTCCTTACGAAGTCTGGCTTTAGCCTTGTTCGCGGAGGTTGCAAAATCTTTGGTAGCGGCGCCCTCCCGAATCTAATTTTTTCTCTCTTTTCCTCTCTGACCCGGCTGTTCCATTCGTCCTCATCATATCCAGGAATCATAGATTCTCTGGCATTTCTTTTGCGCTGTTTTGGTTGATACAGTTGTAGAGTAAAGTCTGGTGGTTGTATGTCCCAAACTGTACTCTTTTTAAAGTTCTCCTCTTTATCATGTCTGTCTTGGCTTCGCTTCGTCTCCAAAAAGCAGTGACTGCGCGAGCGAACCAAGTCACTCAACGCGTTGTAATCGACTTGACTTCGGAAATTAAATGGCAACTCAAAGTCTGTCATGGAAGAACTGGCACTTGGAATGCGTGGTCTTGGCTTGTAAGGCATGGCCTCCAAAGATACGTTGAAAAGACCAAGTTCTTTTGACTTTCACCTGAGGTCTGTTCCAGTTGAAATCGAAGGTTTTACGAGTTCCAATTTTGAATCGTGTCGCAATTAGAAAACAATCATGATAATTCGAATTAAAATTTGAGGAAAAACTACTAATTCTACAGCTGATTTGAATGTTGTAAAACTTTTGATTTTAACCTTTGTTGTATGAAACTATATACTTAAAGTTTGATCTTGTTTGACCACAAACAGTTTCTTCACAGATTGAATTGCGATACATCAACACTCAACATGTTACCATGGCGACGTACCGATGGCACGTGGTCGATTGCTGTCACGCAAGACTAAGTATGACTTCTCTACCGAAACCTACTGAAACAGAAAAAAAAACATTTTTTTCCAAAACTAATCTTCTAGTTTCCTTTTTTGTCAATTTTCGCCATTTATTCATTCATTTTTCGATCACACTCAATTACTTTCCAGGTTCAAGTCAACTGAGCCCAGATTGTCAGTTTTAAAATGACATTGAAGTGATAATAAAAATAACGTTAAATGTTTTAAAACTCAGTCCAATTTGAAAAAGTATAATGGATCAAAACGTTCCCAAACGGTGCTATCTTGAATAATGAATAGTTATCTGACTATTTTCCGATCACCAAGGGGTGCCAGCTATCCCCACAGGAAACCCAAACTCTATGTGTGTGTTTTGTTGGCTTCCTGCGGTATCATGGCGTCGAGCGAAATATAAGCAAATGTATGGGCTGAAATTAACTTTGACGGTATCTCGGTGAATATTGAAATAAATTATCAACGTTGATTTCAGCCCAAACATTTGTTTATATTTCGCTCGACGCCATGATACCGCATGAAGCCGATAAAACACACACACTGAGTATGGGTTTCCTGTGCTATCTCCTTATTCATTTATTATTTTGTTATTTGTGCTGCGATTCTCGGATGGGCCATCAGGAGGGAGCTTTCAATACAAGGCATTCTATACATGGTGTCGAATGTCCCAAGAAAATGCATTTAGAAGGGAGCAGGATTTCTAGTCCTGTTCCCTAGGCCTTGGCGGATTGTGCTCCTAAAAGTGGCACTATTATGCTACTAGCAGTGCTCGAAACTTTGCCAAATTATGCCAGAATTCCCAAATTATGCTCCTGATTTCCGAAATTATGCTCACAAAATGACGTAGATTCTGCGCATATAGGCGCGCGATAACGACACCAAATTATGATATTTTTCAAATAAACTGTTGTTGTAAATTTATTTGTGTTTAACGTTTTATGGCAGCTTGTCTCGGCCCCCATTTGTAAAATGCATTTAACGACTTAACAATCACATTTGTAGATACTAACTGAACCAAAAGAGAAAAAGTACTCTTGATTTAAACTTACTCAAACTATAGCGAACAAAATCAATACAACTTTTAAATTCAATTTATTCATGTAGAAAATACACCATATTTACAAAATTTTATGAATTTATGCTCCAAAAAGTGCTAAAATTTGCTAATTATGCCGTGGCAGTGCTCGTTTAAGAAACTATGCTTTTTCCTCCAATTATGCCAAAAATTATGCTAGCACAATCCGCCAAGGCCTACTGTTCCCCCCACCTTTTTTTATTTTTTATATTCATTTTCTTATGTAATGTTATGTATGTGGTAAATAAAACCGTTGAACTTACTCCTGGACACCTTTGACCTTCTATCGCGTCTGAGAGTTAATTATGGAAAAAGCGAGGCCCTCTGGGCTAAGTAACCAAACCCGGGGTCTGTCGTAAGAAAGGCGCAAGGATTTAACACATTGTACCTCGATTCGGCTTTTTCTTGCATTTGGGCTATAAGGGTAATCTGATTTAGCTACAGGAGAGAAGTGCGATGATCGTTCTTTCTTCCGCGATGCCAGCATCGGGCTGCTGCCTCAGTCCCAGCAAATCCTAAAGCATTAAGAAAACATGCATGGAAATCAAATCGTCTTTCTTCTGATAGGTTGACAAAGGACGACGTTCTTCTTGATTTTGAGGGAAAATGTTGCAATGGCTATATCATTCCAAGAAACAAACAGTTTCCTTATCTTCCTTAACAAAGAAAACTCTAATGGGAAATACTGAGAAAATACCGAGATCGCACTCCTTTGCATTATTTCCTGACTACGTCACAGTACTTGTGTAAGTAGCCTGCGAAGCCGCCGCGAAGTGAGCACGAGGATGAAGAAAGGGACCGAGAACAGAGTAATAAGACTGCTAAGATGAAGATAGAAGAATAACTTTGTTCTTTGCTCTTTATCACAAGAGGTCATAAGTAAGAACGCAGAACTCCTTGTAGACGCTAACTTCGACTTTCTGCAATAGTTCCATGTCATTCCATGAGAACCAAAAGCCGGTGCCATCATGCTCAACAATAACAACAACAATTTTATTTGTATTTCCTTCTGTAATATACGTTTACAGTATATTGAACATATAGCACAATACTTTAATATCTTTTTATAAGTTAAATTAAAATCTTAACAAGCAGGTTTTGAAGATACATTATATATAGCGAAGGAGATGCCCAGGGCCTAAATATAAAACGTAAGGTTTTCTAGTTAGACCCCAGGCTTACAACGTTTTTAGGTATTTTTTGTAGCCCTTAATCACATACACAAGCAACCTTAATAAAAAAAAAACCATACAATATAGAGAGATCAGGTGTGAAGAAATATACATGTTTGCAATTTGTCCCTGCTACTAAATATTACTCAGTTAATTATAAACATTTTGAAATCACAAATGAATCCTGCTATTTAATTGGTCCCCAGCAGATGGGTCTGAGCATTAATTGCACAGTTTGGAGTCTGTAATCGTACAGTTTTGAGTTGTAATGGGGTCGGCTAATCGTAGAGTTATTTTTGTAGAGTTATAGCGCAGAGTTAGAGATTATCCAAAACCTTGAATTCAAGATTTTGGATTCCAAAACCTTGAATTCAAGATTTTGGATTCCAAAACCTTGAATTCAAGATTTTGGAATCCAAAATCTTGAATTCAAGGTTTTGGCTTTCCAAAATCGTGAATTCAAGATTTTGGAATTCTATAACTCTAACTCTATGCCTTAACTCTACGAAAATAACTCTGCTGCTAGTTAACCTCAGTTGTAATCGCACAAATTTTTGATCTGCAATCGCACAGTTTTGATTAACCAATCACAGAGCAGAAAAAGGTAATCTGACCAATCACAGAACAGCAATGTTGGCTCACAATGGTGGGATGTCAACTGTAAACACGAGAAAAAATTGTGGAATGTCAACTGTAAACACGAGAAAAAAATGTGGGATGTCAACTGTAAACAAGAGAAAAATGGATGAAAATAGTCATAGAATATTTTGCTTTCTAAAAAGATGATTTCAAAATGTATATAATTAATTGGTAATTGAACAGAGTGTCGTGCAGTTTTGGTCTGTAATCATACTTCTGATTTCAAATCAAACTCGCGCTGCGCGCTCTTCGATTTTGAAATCACGCATATGATTACGGACCAAATTGCACTCCACTCTGTTCAATTACCATTATTAAATATAGCGTAGAAACCAATAACAATCTGCCGATATATACACAGCAACAGTCGCGTGTTACTTGCTTGCGCTGATAATAATTGTTACAAGTACAACGCTGGTAGAGCCCCAACACCATTGGTGTATCTGCAATATAAGATATAACAAGAGCGATCCCCGCCACCGCCAGCCGCTCAAAAATGTTTCAAGGATTTCAACTTTCTGATTGTTGGTAGTTACAGGATAAACTAGGATATTCACCTCCAGACGAAATTTTCAAAATGGCGGCTTGTTTTGTCACTGTCGCGGAAGAAGAACTTCGTCAAATGAACGAAGAAGCATCTCATGCCAACACAAAATCCACCTGTTTGGTTAATACTAAA